>LPNX010212054.1:3343-83458 GCA_001517045.1 Pseudotsuga menziesii | reverse complement strand
TCTTTTTAGTGCACAACCTGAAGGGATGATGATGGAGAACCCGCAACTCTAAAGAGAGAATGTAGAAATGGGGATGAATTTGTCATACCCAAAATAAATAATGACTAGGGAAATTCCTATCATTTTAGATGACAATCCACAATATGAGAGAATCCCAAGTCAAAATCCAAAAGAAAAATTGGATCACCCTACAATTGACACTCATCTGGATACTGAGTTGGACAAGTTTCCAGATAAGATATGTAGTGATGAGTCTATAATCCAAAGGAAATTTACCTATCAATATCTGATTATGATTTGGAATCAAGCTTACCGGTACATGAACAAACCATTTTCTAATCTATGGATATGTCCTTTCTTAGTTGAAGGCTTTGTTGGTGAAATGCGTATTATTTGTCTTCAACTAACGATTATTAATTTGATATTCCCTTACACCAGTGTTTCATCAAATATTATATACCTAGTGGTACATAACAATTTTCATTTTTTCTTTAGTTAGTTTATAATAGTTTAAACTTAGAAAAATTTGAGTTGTTGTTTATGACTTCTAGTTTAATTTAAACATTTGGTGCATTTCCTTTCATGTTGCTAGTTTAGATTTTGCCGATGTTGTGATTTTTAATAAAATAACTAATAATAGTCTATGGGGAAGGTATATTTTTGTTTTGTGTGGTACCTGTTGATGATTCCTATTATAGTATATATTTTGAGGTTCTTGAGCACTCCCTTCCTTAGAGCACCCGTCCCCCATGGAGCCAGATGTTATGCCATATATTGTATGGGCATACTAGAACATATCTTTTCTTTCAACCTACTTCACCATCCTAGACTTGTATGGTTATATATGATATCAAGGTTGTGATGATTATGGTTCATGCTATTTTTTGAAGTTATCCCATGCCAAAAGATCTGTTATGATGATGATATGCTACTAGATGTTGTACTTTGTTGCTTCTACATGATTCTACACATGGTTATTTTAATGAGTATATATATTAATATCAATCATAGGTTGATGTGGGTGAAGGACGCTTCATTTATTTAGGTTTCATGGACCAAGAATAACCTCAACCTTACAACAATTATCCCCCCTTCTTCGGTTTCATAATTGGTCATTTCCATCATCCATCATCATTTCACTTTGATTATGCATCCGGATGGTTACTAAATTGACTTTATGAACTCTTTATCTTTCCCTTTATATTCCCTTCATGGCAAGTGCCTCCATGTTTTCCCTGTGTGTTGGTCCCAAATTCCTTTTAGTGAATCTTGTGAATATTTAGGATGTTTCTAGGTATGCTCCCTAAGGCTAGTTGTTGTTAAACATGAAGAGCTACCAATGAGAAAAAAATTCCCCTTATTTTTTAAACAAGAAGGATGTTCCCATATAATGCCTAAAAAAGGGAAGTTAAAGACAAGCTCTCGGTCCAAGAGTATTGTACCAAAAGTTGGTGAAGAAGAAAATTAGTACCAAATCCTAAAAATCAAGAGAGGCCAAGAAAGTTACAAAATATAGCAATCAAAGAATGGAGAAAATAAAATCTTGCATATGCCTTGAATAAAATCAAGGCTAAGGTCTCTTCATCCAAATTACAAGAAGAAAAGGGAGAATATCAAAAGAAAAAGAAAGCTATAAAAGAAAATAAAAGAATAAAAGGGGAGTTTTATTGTGAAGGTCAAAGGGGGAAATATCTTGTAACACAATCCATTGTTGGGACACGTCCCTATTGTTTGTACTTTGGTGAAGACTACAAATGTGCCCTGATATCCACATCTTGAGTCATTAAGTTGATTAAAAACCATGTCACTTGTCTAACCTTCATTGAGTCATTCAACTCAACCCTAAAGGGGAACTAATTATTGCAAGTACTTAGATGTTATTATGGTTATCATATGTTTCTAAATTATTTATCTCACGAGTCCCGTGGACATACTTATGGGGTATATAAGCATCTTTACATGAGCTATGTTATATGATGACTCAAACTTATGATCAATTTGAATGTACACATCACATTTTAACCTGTATGCAACACCATTTCAAATCATTCTATATGTCAAAATCCTCCTTCCAAATATTTTCAAAGGTCTAGAGTTTCATTGGTCAAGTTTGACCAATTTTGACTTTTTTAGTAGCTTGACTTGGTTAACATAGAATTTGACTTGTTCAACCAGAATGGATAACATAGCATACACATACGAATTAATCATTCAATATTCACATGTAATTTGGTCCTTTCTCCATTGGTTATATGCACATTTGGACTAATAGGTAATTAATTGAACCTTTCCTAAGGTTTAATTTAAAAAATGCCTAAGTCTAAATTTTAAATATTTGAATCAGATTGTAAAAGGCATTCTTAGAGCATTTTTTGGAATGGATTTTGATTGATATAACTCACAAAGACTACTTGGTTGCATCATAGGAATTTTCCCCATCATATTTGCATGATTCCACCATTTGTTATTTAGTAAGCACTTAATTAATCGACTTTCTAAAGTCCAATTTAAAAAATGCATAAGTATGGTTGAGAAAAAATTAATCCATTATGAGGAAATTAAACTAGATGAATTCTCATTATGGGTCATCCTCAATGATTACATGGATGCTTATTTAACTTGGAGATATGTTTCCACCCATTTTTCTGGTCCCCACTCAAAGAGGGTGAATTGACGAAGGGCACACTTGGTCGGAGAAGGTGAATCACATGGGAAAACTTTTCACATTTTCTCTAAACCATACACTTCATCATTTCACCTCATTTAGGTAGTATCTAATCAACATTTGGATCTGCATCAGTGTTGTCTTTCTCCACACACTGTGGTTCATCCAAGTGCTCCCCTCTAGAGGAGGGAAACTTGGTCATTGATGTAATTTAGCATTGTAATGTTAAATCTCAACCATTCATTTATAAATATTATTCTTATGATATCTTAGCCATTGATATTTTTAGTATCAGGGATTCATTTCCCCTCTTTTCTATAAAAGACGAGGGCAATTTCATTGTAAAGGAAGGAGAAAAGGGGTATTTCTGAGTAATAGAAAGACTTTGATTTTTCATAGATTTATTTTGTATTAATGGTGCTTGTGGCATTGGATTTTGGATCTAACTTTCCTCTAGTTATTTGTCTATGAATTATGTACATTTTGAGGTAATATCTTTTGTGTTGTTTCATGTGTAAGTTTGGAACTTGCAATTGATATGATAGTTTGATTTTTTTGGGTAAGAAACTAAGTTCATAAATCAATTGCTATTGCTTTCATTTATGAGTTTGTTCTCTTTATATTTTACATCAACCTTCTGACCTATTTGTTGGTTGATTGATTAGGATTTGGACTATCTTATTGATATACTTCTCTAGGTTTCACTCAACATGAAATTTAGAGGAGTGCAAGGTTTCTAGAGGGTTCCTTAGCCAAATTGAGTTTCATATTTCCCTAGGGTCTCTTCCATTCATGGGATTTATCTTCAGATCAAACAATTAGGAAGGGTGAATTGTTTCCATTCCCAACGGTTAAGGCATTGGGTCTTTGAAAACCCATCATTCCTCCTTTCTATCTCTTTTGGTTTCTTTGCTACCCATTTAATCATTTTACTTGTCTAAGAGACAATTTTTTTCCTTGAAGGAATTCACATCCCCTTTATTTTTATAATTTTTTAGCTCATAAAATCCAAGCTAAAGAAGGGAAAAACACACTTCATCAACTCAAAAAGGAAATATAAGATCTAAACTAATTAAACTAAGATAATATCTTGTCTTTTGGTTCATTATATATGGCAAATGTTTATAAATTGTTGTTCATGACAACACAATTTGTAGATACACTCTTACTACAACAAGTTTTTTTGTTATATTTTAATGATGTAACATTTTTGTAGCTAGTAGTTTTGAAAAGACTATGCTCTATCTTACCACTACCAAGTTATTAGTTGCATCTTGATAGCATTTGGATAACTTATTTTACAACTATTGTTCATACTTTCATATCTACGCCTAATAAACAAAAAGATAATTATTGTGATGGATCTTAGCTTCATACAAGTTGTAGGGTCTTTTAGGATAATTCACTTCACTCTTCATTTTAAATAATTTTTCATGTTTACTATTATCAGGATCTATTTCATAAAGTGACACTCTTTTGCATGTGTTAATTCTTTTGACTACTAGCATTGTATAGTTCTTATATCAAGTAATTCTCATCAAGCAAGACCCATATCTTTACTTTTGGTTAGTTTTGAAACTATATGCTCACTATTGTTGACACACATACACAACACATCTTGATCATATTTGTCAACACTAACTTGTACATGGATAAATATTTGCTAATCATATTAGATGTATCATGATCCTTTTTCACTGAAGATGAATTTGTGAATACATGGTTGATATTGCACTTAAATTTAGCAAATGTGCTTTACTTGTTGTTTAAGCAAATATTAGATGTTGATATTCTATCTTCATGACATTGTTATTATTGATGTTTAAGCATTATTTCAACATTGGATATATGGTATATGGGGCATCATATTGAACTCTTTGGGTTTGGGGTAGAAGACGTGTTTTGATGTTTATAAACAACAACAATGATCTCTCATTAGGCATGTAAACCTATGTCTGAGGATTCATATTGGATGTGAAAACAATTGGGTTTTAAGTGTAAGATGTGTCCTAGACATACTAGGGAGAAGTGTTGGCCACCCTTGTAACTCACGTTGATACCCCATGCAAGTAGTATCACATTAGACAAGACTTGAACACATAACTGGACTCCTTACACCTTAAGTATATCGAAGACCCCATTATGATACTTGAAACTAGCCTATCAATTGCCTTGTCATAGTAGTGCATCGAAAACAACATTTGGGAAGATTACTCTTCACATACTTGGGTAGTCAGGAAATGTGGCTAAGGGTATGGTTTATCCTCCTTGGGTAGTGCTCTGAGATATTGAGTTGAGCATTACTGTTGAATCCCACATAAAGATATAATAGCTACAGTGGCATGGAACCGCATTTCATCTTAAGCCAAATTAAGTGGGGTAATTGTTGTCCATAGTCTCATACACATGCTTAACCTTTTACATTTTCACCTGTCATGAATATTTCAATGTTCTTTGTAGCTACACATTAATGCATCAATTTTCTTGGAGTTACCTTGAACTTCATCAAGTTAAGGGACTAGTACTTATAAAATATAACAATTAATGGTTAGTACCAACATAGATCCATATTAAACCTAAATATATTAAGCACAGAGAGGGATTTAATTTCTTGAGGTGTAAATTTTGTTAAATTTTAGTTATGATCTTATTATTTTGTTAAATCTACTTTTTTGTCTGACATGCAATTTTATTATTTATTTTTATTTTTGTAACATACCGATATGTTACATCACATGACAATAGCTCCCCGATGTCGGGATGTAGAGAACCTCTCTACTCTTGGTACAATTAAGGAAACTCTTGAGGTTTCCTTCAGGTAGTGACACTTTGGGAGTGAGATTTCATAGTTTTTCTAGGTTAGCAATTGATTTTCCTTCTAATCATTTGGCTGGTAGGTTTTGCAACAAGTCTATTGTTGAGTACTTAGAAACAATTGATAAAAATGGAGAATTTGACCTCGCTTATCCATATAATTTTGTGCCATGTGTTAGAACCTAAATCAACCCCTATCCTATTAGTACATTTTCAGTATCATGACACTGATATGCAACAACGTATGATTGGTCCACACCTGATTTGTAAATTGTCGAGGATATGCCTCTAAGCAACTCATTAAAATAGATAATAATGAAAAGATGATTATGCTACTACCATTTCTAGTATTAAGGCCAAATCGACACTCATCTATTCAATTTACTATTGAATATTACGTGCATAAATGAAAGGGATATGCATGAAAATTTATTTATCTCAATGAAATACAAATAACACTTTTGATTTACCCTAAAGAAAATTGCAATCGAGGAGAAATGTCAACAAAAATGACTTGTTTTACAACTCACATTAAAATATAACAAATCCTTAAAACACATGAGGCAAACATTCATTACAAATGGTTCTTTACTACTTTTTAATTCTCCTACTTGGATTGTTGAGCACACAATGGAGAAGAATTGTTCTCTTGCCTCAAAACACCCCATCCTTCTATTTTGTGTCTTTTCTCTTTTATAAAGTTGTCCAAAGACATGGTAAAGTATGATCATAGGTATTGATTGATTAAGTGATTTGGCTATTATTGTTTAAGGTCAAATTAAACAACTTTTACTAAATTAGACCATTGATTGCCTTATTCAATAAAGTTATTTAAGACACACTACACGATGAACACCTTGTAGCACATTTTAAGGACACACCGTATTAGGTTAAAACAATTGGCTATTCAAATAAAATTACTTGAAACCAAATTTAATTAAAGAAACAAACATTAAAAAAGTAACCAAACTGTTTGTATTGAATGTTGTCTCACCATAAAACATTAACGATGCAATTAATAGTACTATAGCCTCAAGTTTTTTTTAACATAGAGCTAAAAAATCAAAACTATGCGTTTAGAATCCGAACGCGAACCAACGTGTTATAATATAAAAAACACACTACATGGCCAATTCTTTCGATTACAAAATAAATTTTTTTATTAAAAGAAATAAATCCACTTATTGATCCATTCCACTACCTTCATTAAGCACTAGTGTGTCTCATTATCATTAGGCTCATTACGGTAGGGTTAAAAAAATCATCAAACAAAATTTCATTTTTTTACAATTCCTCCTTTCTTCCAACCTCTCACAAAAGCACTCATGCTCATCATTCTTGTACAACCACAACTTTTTCATGCTCTACAGAGTTGCTTCCTTGGCTTGATATATTTTTCGGTTGGTTTGATTGAATTTTTAATTTTAGCAAACAATGGACATTTTCATTTCTCTCTACCAGGCAACGATTCCTCCTTGCGGGAAAAGACTAGGTAAATTGTTTTTTACCTCCCTAATTACAATTTCATTGGATTAATATTTAGAGTTAAGCTTAAATTTGACATTTTTTTCATTTAAAAAAAAAATCACGTGTTGTGCTTTAGTGGTTTATCTCGCATCGAACTCTCTGGTGTGCCCTACCAAATTATAGGAAGAACCATCAACCTTGTGTTAGATTGGGCATGCCGTTACCAATGGATTATAATTAACATACACTAGATTGATGGAAATTACCCAATAAGCGTCACGCGCAACATAGGTTAGGCTAAAAACTAACACAATTTCGAATTTCACATTTAAAAATTTATTTAGATAACCCTTTGGGTCATATTTAAATAAAATTATTTAGGGGGGATATCTAACATTTGGGTCATGATTGGTTGAGATAAACTTTGGGGTTTATTTCAATTTATTTTATCTATATATGTGCCTAAATTATTTTTTATGTGAATTAGAGACAACGTCGATGACGAGTGTTGCAACAATAGTTCAACATGTACACCTTTATATGTGAGTGGGAGGCCAAAGAGATGGAGATCCCCCCTCACCCTATTTTTTTAAACAAAAACTAGGAAGATATTGTATTTATATAAAAAGGATCTTAACAGCCAAGCGTACAAAAAAGGAGGTCTAAGACCTGCAAATCATACTTTTTTTGCCCAAAAATATTGAATTTTTTGTATTAGAGACTATTGACTTAAACCTGCAACTGTGCCAAAAAATATTTCTATCACCCTCCATAGGGTATATACACATATATACACCTAAAACCAAAATGCAGAAAAACATAAAATACCATTTGGTCTAGAACTACTCCCACTGCTTTCCCTTTGGGTTTTTAACTAGCTGAACTACTGAGGTTTCCTCCATTGGTTGATCTCTGATAGGTGAGTCTTGACATTGGCTGCTTTGATTCATGTTTACCATCTTTTGCAAATCCTCCTTCATGTAACCAATTGTTCCCATTAGCTCATGCAAATCTTTGTGGTTGTCTTCAATTCGAGCATCGCGATTTCCCATTTGTCGGGCCATCCATTTGACCTCTTTAGCAGTTGAACTCCTTTATGTAACCCTCCAATTCATGATTTCATAGAGCCATCTAATGTGCTTCTTGATATCTCTTAAGGATTACTGAAGATCATCCAAATTAAGGTCCCTGTCTACCATAACTTCCTGAGATAGAAGCAAATCTGAATGCGCAATGAGAGTTGAGCATGCCGCTTGAGAACTAGGCGGGAAATCCTTATCTACAATGCTAAGAGAGCCTAAAGAGAATGGGTGTAGAGGCTATATAGGAGGAACGTTCACTTCACAAACCTTCTCTGCACCGGGAAGCACATTCACTGCACCAGCAAAACCATTCAATGCACCACACAAACCGTTCACTACACCATAATAATCATTCACTGCACTCGAAAAACCTTTCACTCTACCACACAAACCAGTTGTTGCATAGAAAAACTCTGCACCGGGAAAGACATTCATTGCACTAAAGAAATCGTTCACTACACTGTCAAAATCATTCGTTACACCAGGAGAAACATAAGTGTGATGACCAAATGAAGCTGGAGGAGACTTCTTGAGGGAGTTTTCCATGGCTCGTGCATGAACTCTAATCCATCTGGGTGAGATTGGGACTGCATTAAATATCTTCACATGGGTTGTTTTGGGGAGACAACTGGATGTCGAAGGCCATGCAGCCTGCCGGTTGTTAGACCGTCGGGTAGTGGGGACTCCCCCCCATTAAATTTTTTTTTTTTTAATGAAACAGTGTGGAAAGGCCAAGCGCCAACCTTAGGCCACCCTTGAACCCCTTCATCCTTGCAAGTGTTCCTAGGGGACATAAATTGTATTTTTCAGGTTACCATTAACCTCGGATAATCCCATTTTTAGCTTGGCTCCTTGGTTTTCCATCTTATCTTCTTTGATGTTGTTACCTCTAAGAATGTGATAAAAGGTTCTTTGAACATTTACAGAGGCTTTCCGAATTCACTCATAGATTCTTCGAATTTTAACTGCTCCTTTGTTGTATCCATTGATAATTTTGTGGGTAACTTGCTTGGAGTATCCCTTGACAATTATTTTGGTGATCTTGAGTTGCTTAGCCAACTCCAAAGGAGTGCGAGCCACTCAACTTCATTACTGGTTTTTCAACCAAGACCCAAGGCATAAGATGACACTATATTCCCTCCAGAATCAAAGATGATCCCACCCGCACCTGCCTCCCCAGGATTTTACCTCACCCTATTACACCAAATAATCATTCCCTTTTGATGAATGTTGGCCTCCTCAAGTTTTATGACGAGGATACATCCACCAAGGGGAACTTGACCTTTCTATAACAGTTGATCCATCACTAGCATCATGACAGAAGGAATTCATGGCCAATTTTTATACGTAGTATTATCCCATATAGGAGGATATTTATTTAATCACCATGTTGTATAGGGGGGGGTGGCCCCATTTCCCTGATCTACCAGCTGACATTGCAATAAAGAACCAACTAGCATATGTGTAGAGATATGTTAGTGATGACATAGTTGATACTATGGACTTCTAGGTTGATGGTGTCTAGTTGTGGATATGTGCATTTAGTATAGAGGAGGTTAGGTGCTTGTCCCTTATTGTCATGGCACTGGCACACTTTACCTCTGATGGGTAGCATAATAGTTTCCTTTTGATGTACTATTTAGATATCCTAGTTCAAAGGCCCCAACAAATTAGGTGGTTGAAAATATTTTTGCAATGTTTTTGTTTTTCTTTGGACCATTGCGGCACTATTTTTGATGGGAGGGTATACTTCACATTTGTGCCAGATATCTTTACTTTTTTTTGTGAGGTTTCATGCAACTTGATCAATAGTATCCCGTCTCCCCCTAGGCCTATAACTGATGCACATATGTGCATGTGGGGTCAGTTGTTTCCTAAGAGGGGCTAGTTGAGGTGGCGGTGTTCTCTTGTCAATAGAAAGATTGTGATTTCTTAGATGGAAAAGAAAACTTTGTCCTTGATCTTGTACAATACCTATACATGGGGATGGATTGGAGAAGATGAGTGAACATCCTATTTACTTAGCACTAGCCAACATACGATAGAGGTAATATTATTGTTATGTTTCCATAAACCTACTTACATATTTTTTGTCTTATTTAATGCACATGTAATTTATTGTATTATTTACTTTAAAATTTATTATTATTATTATTATTGTCTATTGTTTTGTAGATAGTAGCACATATGTTGGGGATGATCCTCCCCAACATGATGAGGAGATGGAGGAAGAAATTCAATAACCTGTAGTGCAGAGACCCCATGTTCCATGCAGGTTGGATTGTAGAGTTTGAACTAAGGTGGCATATTGCATATGTACTTTGATTGCTAGTCAGGGAGTGGAACTCATATGCGTTTGATAGATATTATAGGCCCCACACTTATCCAAGATATGGAAAACCCTTCCTTATGATGACATGATGTCATTGATGCATCAACCTAATTCGGATGTTGAGGGATGGCACTCATTCCACTTAATCTAGTTCATGTTCTAAGGATGATTCTCATCAACCTCCTGATCCTACACCTCCTAGTTATCCATCACCTGATCCTCTTCCATACCAACTGGAATCCCATCGTCCTCCTCCACATGAGTCACTAGTTGCAATACCATCCATCGATTCACCTCCTTCCCTTATTCTTATTTCTCATCCACATGCATCACCAAATCAACCATCCATTGATCCACCACCATCACCTCCTCCTTCTCCTCCCCCATATGCATCACCGACTGCGCTGTCCAATGATCCTCCTCCTCCTCCTTCACATGCATCAATGTATGCATCATCCATCTACCCTCCTCCTCCTTCTCCTCCACATGTGTCACCAACTACACCATATTCCACTGAATTACTCACTGCTCCCCCTCCTTCTCCACATGTGTCATGGCCTGCTACACCATATTGCACTGATCCATCCACTACTTCCCTTCATAGTCCTCCACAGATGTCACCAACTACTGATCCACTTGTGTCACTAGTTGTTAGGACACCATCTTCTACATCTACTATGGTAGATATTGATGTTGTACATGATGATATGGTTACCCTAGATGATAATGATCTTGATGGAGAGATATATCATACTCTAATTTTGTTATTGTTATCTGACATGGGTATTGATATATCCTATACCTCTATTGATGAAGGTGCTAATTCCTCTAGCTCTAGTGGAGGACCTAGCAGTGGTACTTGTGGCATGTATATATTGATGTATATTTGACTTGAGATGTATTCATGACATGTTTATTGATTTTGATGAGATGTAGATTTGACATGTATATTCATCATATGTATATTTGATATGTATCCTTGAGGGTTAGCTCAAGTGGTCATCAACTAGATGTGATATCCTCCCTCCCCCAAAAAATTGGGGAGGTCACATGTTCAATTCTCTTGATCCGCTCAGGGTTAGGATTTAGAATCAAGGCCGAGAATTTACCCTGTTTACCAACCATGAATCATGGAGAAGTACTTGAAGGGATTTCCTTGAGATTCTTTCTCGAAAAAATTCCTTGGAAAAATGTATATTTGATATGTATATTGAACTCATGTATATTATATTTTTTCACATCATGTTGATATTGTTGTTGTTTGATTTATAAAATGTATTATGAGTACACCACGATTTCATTGCTAATTATTTCTCTGTTTTTTAATTTAATTTCAGATGTATCATTCATTTAAATTTAGAGTTTCCATATAATGTTTAACTTTAGTTTTATGAAATCGTTTAATTTAGGTTGTGATTGCGAAAACTTATAACCTTAATGCCAAATAATGTTTAACTCTTCTTCAAGGTAATTTTTTTGTTGTTCAATAAGATACAATATGTTGATTAAACATGTTTACAAAGTTTATTAAATTATTCGATCAATTATTGCATGATTTGATTATTTTTTAAATCAAAATTTTTTCTATTAAATGATATTTCATAAATTTATTCTTAAATATTTGTATCAAACTTTTTATTAATATTGATATACTTAAATTGTATGATAGTTAACATATACAAGGAAAAAACCAAATTCCCTGAAACTTTATATAATGATAACATCTTGCATATTAAATCATGAAAACAATCCTATATCATATTTGGTTACTTTTTTACATCACATATTTGTTTTATTAAATATTTTTGTTAAATCATGAAAATAATTATATATATTTTTATATTAAATATAAAAAACCCCTTCAACTAAAGTGACATGTTGGTATTTAAAGCACTAAAACAATTATAAATTAGATTTAGCTTATTTTTAAAATAATTTATTTGATGAAATCTTGCCATATTAATTCATGAGCACTCAAAGGTATCCTCGAAAGAACTAAATGGCTCTCAACATAGATATATGGTTGTTATGAAAGAAGGAAATGGTAGCCAAGTGTCTCTACAACAAGAAAACCATGCACTTCATGCCATATTATAGAGGAGTCAAAACTTTATAAAGGATACACAATCATTATATAACTTCACACACATCAGAAGGATACGCAATGGACCACTATTTATCCCACTTCATCAAATGTTGTGGAGGATTATATTTTTTTTCTGAACGCTATAATCTTTGCACCCATAATCCTTGGGCCCTCTGGAATGACTATTTTAATTTGATTATGGAGCTTGAATTTCATACCCACAAACAACTAGTAGAAATAGTCTTTTAACTTAGGTATTTATGAAAACTAGAAAGCTACAAATCATTAAATTGATGGACCTAAATGAAACTGGTTGCCTCCAAAGCTCACATATTTAACGACATCTCTTCTCATGATCTTATTAATTTGGTGACCTTGAAATGTATAAAGTGGTCATCGCAGTGTGTTTTTCAAATATAGTAACATGTGAAAAGTATGTGGGGTTATTTGAATATCATTTCATAATCCTACGTGGTCATTGTTTTCATTTTTGCAAGAGTGTAGGGCCACTACCATGCTTCACATTCTTCATAGTTTGCGCTATTTTGTGTAATATGTGTTGCAATTTTTTTTCCCTTTGATATGGTGAAGAATTTTTGAGGACATTACTTTTTACATGAAAGGGTATTCTTGCAAACATCAATATGTGAGAATTTAGACAAATTTGAATTTCAATTTTAATAAACAAAATAAGCAAGTTTCTCCTCGAGGAAAACTGTTTTCTAGTCAATTTTGTAATTGAATGGTCTTTCATGGTTGAAACCAAAACATTGCAACTTGGTACTATTTGATTATTTATCAAACTAAAATTGTTAAATAATTATGTTATATAAAATATTTATTCATTTGGAATGCAATTTGATATTAATGAACAAAATCGAATTAATCTAAAATTCATAATATAAGTGAACAATATATAATTTAAGTTTAACTTGGTTAACCAATGTAATTAATGAAAAATATTTATTTTAAGTAAAATAAAATAAAAATACTCATCATATTACCAAAAAGGTTTATATTGATTTTAAGAAGATTTAAATTAATTTATAATAAATATTAAATTTTATAAAAACAAATAAAGTTGGTCAAATTTATATTAAATTTATCTATGTTGACAACCATTTATTTCCTTCAACGATACCATTTATCATTCAACTGCTATGATCAAATGTTGTCTTATAAGCACTAAAGCATAATAATCATTTTGATGTATCTCATATCATGGCATGAGCATTAAATTATAATAATCACCGTGATGTATCCTATCAAGTATTGTAATGTCAAGCTATTAATATTGATCAACTGCAAAATGGTTCGTCGTTCCACAACTAAACATTAATTTTGAATATTTGTTGGTATCATTGAAAATCCAAGCAATTAATAAAGTTCCATCAAAGTAAGTATAAGTTTTATTTAATTTTGATTTTTTTAAACAATATAAAAATTAAGGTTTGATTTTTTAATGTCATTATATTTTTAAATAAAATTTAATTTAAATAAATATTTACTAGTGTATTATACGAATATGTTATTAACTTTGTGATATCTCAATTAATGTTTAGTAATCTCAATTAATGTTTAGTAACATAAACATATGTTAATATAATTCAAAAGTTAACGTAATAATATATTAATACAATTCAATATAAATTTTCTATAATAAATAATAAATATGACAATAAAAATATCAAAATCATATATTTATATGCTTGTACGATTTAATGTATTTATAATTGATGGTTGTAAATGCTTGTTAACCTCTCATATCCAACATTATCAAATGAAGGAAAAAATTGGCCATTTATAGATAACCATAATAAAATGCCATTATTAGTTTCCTGAGTCATCCTAGGTCGAAAATAGCATACACCAGGGCATCATGGGGCTCAAAATTTAGAGATATTAGAGATAAATCTGCAATGAGTGTGATATGAAGTATTATTTCTTGTAATATGTGGTAAATAAATGGATTCTCAATAATTTTGATGGTGTAAAATGATTGTAGAGGACTTTTATAGAGTGTAATAGAACTTCTAAAAGATAATGTAGGTGGATTTAGTAGATGAAAATGAAAATAAGTCCAAGAGGCACCGACAGGATGAATCTCTTGAACTTCCAAGAAAGCATGGACATACTGAGTTTTAGTAGAATTGGATGAATCCTTACCAAGAAAACCACTTATGCCACCTAATGTGTACATGTGTTGGCAGACCACTCAAGAAAAAGGATTCATCCAATTACACTAGGTAAGGATTGGTAATCAGTATCAAAGTATTATAAAGTATCCTTACCTCCTAAGACCCAGACTGTAGGACAAACTTCCAATGCACCACTAGGTCAACAAAGTGGTCAACAGTATTCCATGGTGCCAATTCAGTTTGTAAACCAAGAAAGGTGATTGCGGAAAGGTACATGCAAAAAGGTAATTGCGGAAAGGTAATTGTAGAAGCAATTTCAAGACAAGTCGAAATGCACACCTACAATTGCGGAAAGATAATTGTGGAAAGGCAATTGTGGAAAGGTAATTATAGAAAGGTAATTGCAGAAAAGTAATTTCACAAATTAAACAGAGAGGTAATTTCAAATTAACAGAGAGGTAATTTCAAATTAACAGAGAGGTAATTTCGAATTGGTTTTTGGTTGTGAAGAGTCACGATGAAGGTACGTGACTATTAGATGAAGATACACGTTTGAGGGTTTATAAACAAAGCTTTAAACTTTCAAATAAGTGTCTCTTTACATTGAATTGTACATAAGTCAGAGATCAAATTATCATTCAAGGGTGGTTTGGAGGCACTAGGGCAAGAAACATGCCTGCAAGGGGGTTGTAGCCTCCTTCCAGTAGTAGTTGGTAAATAGGGTGTTGTATCATCCTTTCAATAGTAGCTGATAAACCAGGGGGTCGTATCCTCCTTCTAGCAGTAGCTGGAAAATAGGGTGTAGAAGCATCCTTATCTCTAGTAGCAGGCATAAACTATTTGTAAATATAATTTTACAGAAGAGAAAGCATGATGGTTTACCCAATTGGGATTCCACGATAATATTGTGTTATATCTTTATCGTTGATTTTGTTTTTAAGTGATAAAAATTTAATTAGATTGCTTAATATTGATTCACCCCCCCTCTTAATGTTTATTTATATTCCAATAATCACTCTTCTTTTCAGGATCACTTATAACATGTTCTGCTCCTTCTGCTGATGGTTGTCCTTCTTGTACATTATAGGGAAGGCCTTCATTAACTTACTTAGTGGATATTGAAGTTTTTTTGCATCTCCAGGGAGGCAATTTTCCACCTGAGCTCATTAATTTCATCATCCCTATCCTCAACTGTCTTTTTAAACTGTAACATACTTGCATATATCTTTTCACTCTCTTCTTGATCGTGCCGTAGTTTAGGAGTTTGAATTGGCACAATTGTTGGGAGATTCAATTGCTTTCTCTATGAGCAATTTCATTGTATTTTTCCTTCAAAATAGATGCAACATGGGTACTATCACATGGATTGACACTTAAAGAAATTATTTTGTTCTCCAAGCCTTTAATGGTGACCTATTTGGCCCTCACTATCACTTTCTTTGTTTTCCACGGGTCTTCAAATCCTTCTAAAAAAGTTTTGAGATTCTTTTTTGTTTTAATTGATTGAACCTCCTCGTAATAGATCATATCACTAGATTGTTTAAAAAACTATACCTTGGCTAACTTCACAAACTAGTTGAAACCTACTTTGTATTCATCAACTCTCCACTCATCCAAGCTAGTAGGATGTGGCACTGTAGTTTGCACTACAAACCATCTCAGAGTATCATCTTGTGATATGCTATTGTAAGTAGCCTTTTTCATGTTGTACCTATTTGTTGCCTTATTTCATTAATCATATTGACATTTCTTTCTTTTATGTTCCTATGCTTAGTTTGCAAGTCTATTTCTATTTGTACTAGCCACTAGCCCTGCCGAAGGTGACTATGAGGGTCATGTCTATAGAATTCTGGGATTTGTGTATTGCATGGAATGGGAGTGCGTGACTTTATTGATGACCCTATTATTTTGTATGGAGGAGGTGGGATCATGTTCATTAATTCTGTGTGAAGCTTGTTTGTTTGTTCTTCTTCAACCTCTTAGTCCTCAATTCTGGCCCTTTTGGATGGATGGATGGATGATGGATGATCATGTTTATATTAATATTAAAAAAATTGTGGTTTAATGGGTAGGTAGGTAAGAGAGAGAAAAAGTAAAATCAAATTTTATTATAATTTGAGTAACATTAAAAAATAGTTTTTATTTTTTATTTTGTTAGTATTTAAATGTTTGATTTATTTTTGGATTTAATAATTAAATATATTTATTTTTTAAATATTATTTAATGATATTAAAAATACTAAATATATTTTATTTAGTATTTCAAGATAAGTCTATTTAAAATAAATATTATTTAGTTTTCTTTTTAAAAAAATGATTAATAAATGTTTTTAGTATTTCAAAATGCTTCCACTACAATTTTAATTAATGCGAAGGTTATGTTTTAGAGGAGTTGGAAGTACTGATCAAATAAAATATTCTATATTTATTAGTTAAAGTTTATTTATCTTATTTCGAGGTGATCTTTTCAAGAACTTAATCAAGGTGAGGTTGATATGGAGTTAGCTATTGCCAAATAAAAATATAACGCATAATGTGTCCAACACAACCATAATGGTTGACCAAAGATATTGAAATTCTATTGGTTTACAAATTCAACTCAATCCAGCTCATCCATGGCACAGTTTTTTATAGGGCCCATTTTAGACCCCAAATTTCGTCTAATTTCCTAAGACCATATTGTCTATTGTTTCATCATTCTCATATTTCAGGATTATACAAATTAACTATATTGCTTTCCTTGAAACTTCATAAAAGACTACACTTTCATATGGTGGGGCACATAAGGGAGGGTAATTCATTTTTCTAAGTGTTGTAGTAGAAAAAGGTTTTGGTCTTATGGTATAAGGGTTTGATAGGTAGATGATAAGGATTTTTCATCCAGGGTCTGTATCGATTTGAATTCTAGAAGGAAGAACATTCTTTTTAGGCTATTGGTACCAAGACTACAAATAGTTCTAAAGAGATTTGATGACAAAAATGTCTTCTTACTTAGAGAGTATTAGTTAAAGCACCAGGTGATAAATGATGGGGAATATGCAGATATTGAGAACATTGTTTGTAGATGTTCAATAAGTGGTTGTAGATGTACAGTTGCTGGTGCTTCGCGTGTGGATGCACAGGTTCAACAATCACTTTCTCTTTTCGGTAGATACTTTAGATAACAATAAACATTGCAAACTTCCCTTTAACGGATTTAACGGATTTAACTTCATCTTTTCACTTAGAACCTTTTTGTATGACGCCACATGTGATTTAGGCCCCACTTAACATATGTTTGTCTTGGATTAGCTAACGCATGTGCTTCCGTGTAAATTTTTGCTCACATGGGAACTTTACAATCCTGTGGTTTCAGGTGGAAACTAAAATGGTTTTATTAAACCACAACTCCCCATGTGCTCGATGGTTTTGCAAACATTATTTGCAAGTACTTATCAATCAACTGCTTCCACGTGTCTAAGGGAAATTCAGGTACAAATACTCCCTTGCGTTTTGTCAGCATACTGTCGCTACGAACCGTCGATCTGTTGATCAAATTTTTTATTAGCTTCTTCACTGTCGTTATCCTGCTACGACTTTCCCGTAATGCTATTGAAGTAAACCATTGATTTGGATGAAGATCAATGGTGCTCCGCTATACCTTAATTAGCACCTGAATATTTAGCCCACAATATTTTGTATGCCATGTGATCACCAGATTCCTTATTCGACACTTCGACTCTAACCCCCCCAAGGACTAACCTATTAAATTACCAACATTTCGGCTTTCTTTAGCACAGCTGAGACTCTATGAAAATATCACTCTATGAAAATATCAGTACTAATAGTCACATCCACAATATAAATGTTGAAATAAAAAATTTACATATCACTCTTCATTTATATCACCATGTTTATCTTCCTCACTTGACATTATAATATTGTTATTATTGAAAATATGTTTTGATCTTAGAACATGTATTAGTAAAAACCATCAATCCCTATCCAACACATCTAGTTAAAAAAAACTTGGTTGCAACATTTTAGGACAACATAAGGCTCCTTAGTTTCAACCCACATTTTTTAAAGTTAATACATATTATTCCACTATCATGATCTTCCTTTACATTACTTCAGTCAAAGGCATTCCACTACTTGCAACCAAAAGTAACACGTTGAAAAGATGATAATCCACTTGCACGATCTCTTGTATCTTTCCAACATAACCTAACTTACCCTCTATTAAATTTTGATCATGGTGGAGGACTAGATTGGTTGAACTCGACCTCCACTTCACAACACTATGTGTTGTGTCCATCATCAACATCCTCAATATAAAAATGATGTCGATATTCCCACATAGATGGGAACAAATGCACCTGTAAAAATACAAACAAAGGACCATGCCATATGTCTAATAAGTTGCGCATTGATAAAAACATAATATATGTTAGAATAAAAAAAATGAGAATTGCAAATTTAACATAGTACTAAGAGAGATTATTACAGAGTTGGTACACTTGATCCCTATGTTTAGTGCATGCTTTTATCCATGTGGGTAATGATCAGATGCACCCTATTTCTTTGTGATCTGGTCAACCACCCAATTGTTGCGACAAATCTTTGGCATATTTTATTTTAAATGATTAGGATAAGGAATGATTTTACCATTCAATTGTTCGGATTATTTCGTGTCATTGTCCCATTTACTTCTTGTCTCTTTATACAAGGAAAACTATGGTTGTGTTTCCTCTATGGTGTAAAGAACGAATTTATTGATGCATCGATTTATGAATTCGTTGATGTATACAATAATTCAAAGTGAACAGTATGAGATCAACTATATATTATCAAATTCAGTGTAAATAGTTGCTCTATACAAATTTGGTGAAATATAAGTGACTTACTCTTTATCAAGAACCTTTTTCGATTTGTTTGGAGTAGCTCCCCTTCCCTTTCGTCCTCATCCTGTTGGTTGTCCCAAACCAATTACCCTAGTGTGTCGTTAATTTTCTTGATGTACTCACTGGCATAATAACGACATGTATACTATGTGACCCTTTTCCATAGAGCCCTCTAGTTTTTCCCTTTGTTAAATAAACCCCTTCAATTTTTTAATGTACCTCTTTAAAAAGAACATCCAATGACATGAGAGAATCCTAGCTAATTCCACCTCATCATGTAGGTGAATTAGAAGATTGACTTTTAAATCAATAAAATTTGTGGTCAATTCCTTCGCAAACATACAAACAATCCTAGTTATCTCTCAACGCCACCATGGAAAGATAGTCGTATGAATCTCCTTTGATGTGATCCAATATAAAATTGTAGATAATTTCAATATGGAATATCATAGGTCCTGGGGGAAGTCACACTTCATAGAGCCATGCATAGGAAAAGGATAATGGCACTACGAAATAGACACACACATAATCAATTGCCATAAAAATGTGAGTGCATAGTATATTTTAACCTACACTACATAAAAAAAATCATGTATTTGACATGCATACCCTTAGAAGGTTCATATGGTCATGTGATTTCAACCTTGACAAATGTCCTTTTATAGTGAAGTAACGTTGTAGAGTTGACCCATGTAAAGAAGGTGCCTTCACATATTTATAAAAAAGGTTCCTTCCCTATCTCTCCATTAGGACACGTATTGATGCATAATATACATGTGCATCAATTTTGATGCTTTAATTCATCGATCAATGATTGGAGGTAGGTATCCATTCTCTTCACTTGTCTTCTACCTAAGACTATAAGAGCCAACATCATATGTTCATTATGCATGAACAACCATGGGGGGATATCATTATTGATCACTACCATTGGACATACATAATAGTTGGCGTTTTCTAGGAAATATAGGTTAACTCCATCTATGGCTATGCTCAATCGAAGGCTCTGTACTTTTTCCTTGAATTTATCTGGTCATGTATCCTCTATATGCTTCATGGCTATTGAATCAACTAGGATTCATAGAACTATTGAATCACTTCTATGTGAGGCATTCCATCTTTGCAATATGACTAATTGTTTGCAAAGGAAGAGCCTTTGAATTACAAACATGTGCCTCAATATATTATGAGGAGGACCATGTGCATTGCCCTTGTTTTTTGATTTGTAGTACTTGTCATGCCCACATTCTTGACATATCTCTTTGTCTACATATTTTCCTCTGTATAGAATAAAATCATTAGGACATGCATGGTATGATATGTACCTAATAGCCAACCTTTATTAGCATTTTCTTTGCCTCTACACAATTGTTGGGAAAGACACTATCACTTGGAAGTACCTTATCTTTGAGTAACCTACAATTAGTCAAAAATAGAAATGTACACTATAATCAAGCATACATAAAATCAACCATTTTTAGTGTTCATTGAGTGACAATATTCCTTAAAAAATAAAGGGACTTAATGGTTAGTTCCCTCAAAAGTGACAAGAAACATACATTTGACATACCAGACATTGCTTTCAAGTTTTAGAACAACATTGTTGTCCTAGTTGGGTAGACCTTGACTCATGTCCAAAGAAAGGGGTGGTGGAAGCATATTTTAGGATTTGGAAGAAGGTATTGACAATATCACTGTCATCCCCCATTTCATTTTTCTAGAATTCATGTAACAATATTCCATCCATGGCATGGGTTTCCTATCAGAAGTCATCCATACCAACCTCTATATCATTTCCTTCCTCCCCAACATGAGAATAACTAGTGACGTTACTATATAAATTTTGAATTGGTGACTCATGATGTCAATGGGAATCAAATAGGTGGTTGATTCAACCATGCTTGAAATGATTCCTCCCTGAGTTGTGCTTTCTTAGACAGATAGAGGGTATACAAACCTAGCTCGTCGTCAAAATCATAATTGTAAAAATATTAAACATTACCAACCACTCTATAAAACAAATGTTGAATTAAGCAATACGTTTACATTAGTTCCATTGAAAATAATAAAAAATACAATTACTCAATGATATTTTTCTTACGCCCCAAGGGACGTCTAAAGGTGGAACCAATGTAAGGATTTTCTTATGAGTGTTTGGTGGTCTACATAAGTTATAGTTTATTAACAACTCATCACAAGGAGATAAATTATGTATTGCATGGATGACAACAAATATTGATGCCTTCTTTTTCATTAACAACCTTGTCATTGGAGTGTTCCTCAAAGTATTAATTTGCACTAAATAATGATGGTCTACAACTATTTATGAACCCTTCAATGTTCCCATGAGTTTGTGGACAACGATCGATATATAATAGTTTTTTCTTGCTAAAGTTTATTGAATCATAACTTTTCATGCACATACTGTACATGGAAATGTTATGTTTGTATTTAACAATATTCATGTAGTTAGATCGGCTATAAAAAGGAGAACAAAATTACATAAGTGATACTGATTGTTTTGGAGGAATGTATACATGTGAAAGGATAAAAAAACCCAAGATTTGGAACATCTATTTTAGACTTGGAAATCATTTAACTATTACCAAAAAAGGAGGGCTTGGTTCCAACATTGGGAACATGCATGGAATATGGCCAATCACCATAAAAAACATGGTTGTATCATTTTTGGTATTTACTTTGCAAATGGACAGGAAGAGGCAAGTCATCGCTTACTTCAAACAATTGAACCAACCTTGGTGTGTACTTGGAAATTTTTTCTCTTACTTCATACAAATTTTTGGATCTCTTCATAGAAATGTTTTGGGTAGTATTGAAATCATACTTTATCTCATGAGAACTTTCCTTTAACTCAACACAAAGAGATGGGTTTTTCAAATTAGGATGAAACTTAATTGATATGGCTTCCAAATTTCAAGAAAAGGAGCATATGGAAGTGCTCCTATGTGTCTTTTCTATACCACCTATTGGATTCTTCACCATAGTGGGAGGTATTGGATCATCAACTTTGGGTAGTCGTTCATTAATATAATTTGACAGTGTGACACATCAAGGGCTCTCCTTCAACCATTTACCTTTTTAACAACCACATAGTACTGGGGTGCCATAAAAGAGATCCAATTCATGATGTAGAACCATTAACATAGGTTGGTTGCTGGAAGATGACTCTGTTACCATTGGTAGTGTAAATCAACTATCCATTTTCATCAAACATATGCCTACAATATCTTTCTCATGATCATAGCTTACAACTTTTTTGGGCTAGTAGAATATTTTTCACATTTGAACTGGATCCTAAATCATGATTCTGTAAATTTCGATGAATAGTTATTCAAATACATGTGCCTAACTAACATAAATTCAATAATATAAATGAATCATAAATAAAATATAGACTTACTACAAACTACAAAGAAAAACTTGAATAACATGCAATGATATGAAACAATATAGAATTTAAAGAATCGACGATTTATTATTTAACCTTTTTTTCCCTTGCATTTCAGCCAAAACCATCATCAATATGTGAATTATTTCTTAAAAAATGTTTGAAAAGCATAGAACAAATATCCAACTTCAAACAAAATTTCAAAGGGATTCTAAAAGTTATTGATGTGCTTAGTCCTTTTATGACGCATGGTGCATCTAGTTATAAAAAATGATTTGATATGCTATGTCATGATACACACCAAAATGCGACCTTTGTTTTTTTCCTTTTTGTTTTTATTAAGTTCTTTTACAGTGTGTTGTTACAAACAAAATTCATTGGTGTGCTAATTAGTGTTGTGTCGTTGAAGTGGGGCCTCCATGTTTGCCTCCTCAAAGATAAACCTCTGCGAAAGTTTAATTGTGGAGGTTTTCTACATTCATGGTACACTAATTCACTATATAATGATACGCATCAAAGTCTGACATTTCTTTTTTCCTTCGTAAAATTTTATTTGCAAAGGTTTTTATTTTCATTTTTTGATTAAGGTCATTTGTGGTGTGTTTTTGCATAAAAGCGCATATGTGCATTTGACACTATAATGTGCAGTTCAAACTAGAGATTTTATGTCATATGAGCTGTATTCTACTGAATGTAACCCAATCTGGGATGGCAGAATGATGTCCTTTGATTCTTAATAAGAATAACAAGGACAGGCTTTTTTCTTCTTGAAAAAGAAAATGTGCAGTTCGACCTCCATACATGGTGATACCCACCTATCGTGACGAAGTGTTGGGTCTCCTTGCCTGGATCTATTTTCTGGGCAGGGAGGGCACCCACACCTGGACCTGGGCAGATACCTAGATATATTAGAGATAGCATAGGTTAGAAAATTTCTCATTCAATTACGTGAGCATTTGATAAAGAATAAACCTCAGTTCAGAGTAATGTGCAGTGAGAGATGCAAGTTAAAAAAACAACATGTGTTTATCATTAATGCACCAAAATAAAAAGCAAAACAATGAGTTGGAATTTTATGAATGTGTGTTTATAAAAGAAAAATGTAATTTGTATTTCTTTCTTTTGCAAAAATTTAGAGGGGAGATTTTAGCAAGAGAGATTTATCAGTGAAGACTTTAGAGTGGGCAGAAGTTTTTGGAGAGACAAATTTGTAAGGGATCACCATAGGTCATATAAAAATATGTAGAAGATAAATTACAAGTATGCAACTTCATTATATTGATCATCTCAATCGTTACTCTATTTGATTCAATCGATTTTCAATGCATTCTCAAAAAAATATAACCCTATTTGATTCAATCGATTATCAATGCATTCTCAAAAAATATAAGAGTTTTATAGTTACCTTGGAATCCCTAGATTTCTTTTGGTTTCTCTTAGTTCTCTCTATATTTCTCGAGAATATTATTTTGTTTTGTATTGAGAAATACATTTTTATAGGGCTTCTTTATTTCTATATGGGATCTTTGGTATATATTGCAATGGGACTACTCATTGCATTGGATCCCAAAAACTATCAGTGTGCATATATCCATTACAAACACACCTCTTAGTTTGAAAACCGAAACTAAAACCCTGTAGCGATCATTTTTTTAAATGCTTTCGTGGTTAGTAGTGCGCACTGTATAGAAATATCGCACTAGTGAGTACGATCATGTCAAGCACATCACTTACTTTAAAATGTAAATAACCTTGTTTTGAATACCAAAATTTCATGTTTTTAAATTTGTTCATAAGTTATGCACTGTGCAATAGAGTGTAATGACATATTGGTATGTCTTTTTTTCAGATGGAAAGATCCACGGGAAACCCAGCAATACTTCCCCACATTCGTGGATGGTAGAGGTGGTAAACCGTTGGCCATCCTAGCAGAAGGTTTAAGCCCAGAGGACTCAAGGCTTGAACCCGTGACCTCCCACCAAACCGAGAGAATGTACGCACGTCTTACCGATTGAGCTAACCCTTGGGGCTTACATATTGGTATGTCTATTACTTTATAGAGGACCAAATGAATATAAACATATGTAAAAATTGTTCGAATTTGCAACAACATGGTAATCATATACTTGTACATATACATATGTATATGTATAAGGCACCGCTGCGTATTCTCTTCTTATATGCACTGAAATCATATTTTGCAAAAAAGATTTCATAATTTATATAAGGATTCTTGGCTATTTTTTTTTATCGTTGATGACCAATAGAAGTTCAAGGAAATTTTTTTTTGAAACTAACGAGCATGATGGTAGCTCATCCCAACAAAATAATATGCAAGTTATTTAAGTTTGATTAAAAATTTAATATATTTGAATTGTCTGTAGGTTTAAATTAATTATGTTTATTAGTTAATGCAAGTCATGTAGACCAAAAATTTGAAAAAAATCAATAACATTTTTCTCAATCTGAGTGCAAGAAAGCATAAAATCTTTATGGAAATGTGAAGCAATTGTGGATAATGGTTTAAAGCTACATGATAGTTAATTATCAGATAGAAAATTCTTTGCTTAGCAAGTTTATTTCGAGTGCTTTGATGTAGCAGATTATTTGTAGTTCAATCACCTGCTTGCCTTGGAAATTGAATTATGGATTCATAATCTTCAGATCCATATTGTCTTCTTTGATGGATCTTCGAAGGAGAATCCTGGGTTGGCTAGTGCAGATGGGATTATTTTTAATCCCACCGAACGTATTGTTTCTACTATATCACGTGGTTTGGGTATAGATTCCAACAACTCGCATGAAATATATGCCTCATATTTCTGTCTGGATCGAGATAAAGAGTTGGGAATTTATTTAGTTGTGGTGTTTGGGGATTCTTTCCAGATTGCTTCTCAATTATGTCAAAAATCAAAACCTAAATGTCATGCCTTAGAGCATTTGCATCTGAGTATTGAGTCTCTTATTCAAATCTTTGATAATGTTAATGGTTATCATGTTTGTAGGGATCTCAATTGTCTTGCTGACAATTTCTCTAAGGAGTTCACCTTTCTTTCTTTTGGAATGCCGAAGTTAAATGTGGATCTCCCTATGCACAAGTATGAAAATTTGGATTTGTCCGTTGTGCTCTGGTCTCCCCACAATTTGGATCTATTTCACATCATGGAATTTGTGGGCTTACTCCATCAACCCTTTGTCCCATAAATTATCTCTCCAGGTACAGATGACCATTTGGAATAAGTGAATTCAGTTTACAAACTTACTGCTTAAACTTTCTCTGTTTTTATTTTATTGTTTTTACTTTCCTTGTGTTATTTTTCTTGCTAGCTCTTGGCCAATACATTCGGATCTACAATAGTTATTTTAATGATGTAAGAAAGTCTCCATGGATATATTTGGATGATTGTGTATGGTTCTTTCAACAGTTTCCATACCTTTCAGATACCCCGTCTCATTTGGGATAGTCTTATTGTAATGGCTCTTTTTTGTTGATCTTGCATTAGCCTTTCAATACAATCAAATTACCTGTTTCTGTACAAAAAAATGTACCAAAATGATCAAATATTTTTTTTCTATATTTACTTTTATGATGATTAAAAAAATATTGTGCTTTTCGGTTTTTAGGAAGGTAATGAAAATTCAAAATGAAAAACAAGGGGAAATGCAAAACATGCCACTAGGGATGTCTAACAAAGTGTACAAGGAAATAGTAAAAGAAATGAGCATAATTGCATCATAGGAGAATCCATCCCATAAAAACGTGCATCAAAGGCATGTAATCATTGATTCATTCTTTTAAATAAACTTAATTTAAATATCGCATGGAATATTAATGTTCAATTGTGTAGGATTGAATAACTCTTGATTCAATTAATTCATTGGAAAATGCATTTATTTATACAATGCATATGGTAGTTGTGATTCCACTTCTAACCAACCTCTTCATATTCATACATGAATATTCACATTCAAAAAATATATTTACAATATTTACATATGGAACCAAAATCCGAGGATTAAGTATCTAACATTCCCCCTCTTAATCCTATGGAGTATTTGTGAGTTCGAGCATGGTTCTAAACCTTTCAAACTTTTCTCATCCAAGTGCTTTGGTGAATATGTCAACAATTTACTCATTTGTGGAACAATGTTGTCGATGATCTGTCTTGGCCTCTACATGATGTCAAATCAGATGGTACTTTGTGTTTATGTGCTTGGTTCGATCATGGAATCTTGTTTCTTGGCCAACTTTATTGTAGAAGTGTTGTCAATCAGTAAGGGAGTGTAATTTTATCACTTCTCCTACAAATATTCAAGTATATTCCTGATCCACACAATCTCCTTTGTTGCTTCTACAACTGCATGCTTATATTGTCAAATTTGTTGGAACTTACTATTTGCGTGATCTCCATGAAATAGTTGATATCCAAGACTCATTGTGGCACCATCAAAGTTTGAATCAATGTACCCAATGAGTTTGAAGTCTTCCACCTTATTGTACTTGAGTCCAAAGTCTTGAGTCCCATTCTAGTACCTTAGAACTCCTTTTGCTACAAACCAATGTCCTTCACAAGGTTTGTGCATGTATCTAGAAAGAATGCCAACAATGGAATAAATATTTGGTCTGGTAGTGGTAAGATAGATAAGGCTTCCAACAAGCTATTGGTACTTTGTTGCATCCTCTAATTCTTTTCCTTCACTTGATTTAAGATTCAATTTTTGTTCCATTGGAATTGAGAGAGGGTTGCATTATGTCATGCAAAATATATTCAAAATTCTCCAACATACTTTTTATGAGATATGACTATGTACTTAGGATGTTGAGTTACTTCAATTCCTACGTAATAATGAAGATGTCCCAATTCATTCATTTAAAAAAAAAATCACATCTTTCTTTATGGATGCTATATAATCTTCATTGTTCCCAGTCATCAAAAGGTAATCTACATATACTACAAGAAATACAATAGATATTCCAACTTTCTTCACAAACAATGTTGCAACATCAAGATTATAATGCTTGAAATTTATATTTAGAAGATGCTCAGTTAGATTTTCATACCATGCTCATGGTGCTTGTTTTAGGCCATACACGGATTTAACAAGCTTTCACACCTTGTTTTCTTGTCCCTTCACAACAAAACCTTCTGGTTGAGACATGAAAACATTTTATTTCATGCATCCTTTCAAGAAAGCAATTTTTACATCCATTTGGTGGAATTTCCACCCATTTTGTGCTGCCATGGAGGGAAAAGTGAGGATGGTAGCCCATTTTGTGCTGCCATGAAGGGAAAAGTGAGGATGGTAACCCATTTTGTTGTGGGGGAGAATGTTTATTCATAGTCAACTCCTTTTTGTGCATAACATTTTTCCACAAACCTTGCTTCGTGTTTTTCAAGTGATCCATATGAGTTCTATTTGTTCTTGTATACCCACTTGCAACCAATTGGTTTGGTTCCAACTGGAGGTTCAACTAGCTTCCAGGTTACATTATTTATGAGGGCATCATATTCATTTTTTATAGCTTCTTTCCATTCATTACATCCATCAACTTCTATAAAGGAAGTTGGTTCAAAATCAACAGATAAATTCAATTCACAATCAAATGATACATCCATGTCATCACCTAAGTTATCTGCTTCTCCTCCATCATCTTGTCTTGTTGAGTTTCTCGTTCTTGTCTTTTTGACTTCATTTGGATGGAAAATTTCAAGTATCGTTATGGCCCATTTTTTAATCTTCTTTGAAGGTCCAGGTTGATCAGCTAGAGGTGCTTCATTCTCTTCAAGGTTGAATCTTCCAATCCTCTTAATAACATCATCCCGTTCAAATGAAGTGGTGGGAACTTATTCTTCATGAGTTTCTTCATGAGGGGGTGTCGGTGCTTCAAAAGGAAATTCCAAATATTGATCTTGATACAATATTGGAATTTCCCCTTCAAGATTTGGAATTTCATTATCAAATTCATAATATGTATTTAGATGAGAAAACTTATCCACACGATCAAGTTGCCTTTCGATAGACTTGTCATTTTTATTAGTTTAAAAAAAAATGACATCTATGGAAACAAAAAAAAATCTTGTTTACCTCATCATAAAGACGGTATGCCTTGGAAGTGTCTGAACACCCCAAGAAAATACATCTTCTACCTCTCGCACCAAGTTTGTTTCTTTGATCCTTTGGTACCAAGGCATAATAGGTGGAACAAAAAAATTCGAGATGCCTAACCAAAGGAAGGTGGCCAAACCACATTTCATGTAGAGTCTTGTATTCAATAGCATGAGATGGAATTTTGTTTCTCAAATATGTTTCACATGCTAATGCATCACCCCAAAACATCAGTTTCACATTCTTGAAGAACATCATTGATCTTACCATATTCATTAATGTTCTATTCAACCTTTCCACTACACCATTTTTTTGAGGAATTGTAGTTTGATGTTTAATTCTATGTTTGGAAATATAATCTTCAAATTCATTAGAGGTGTATTATTTACCATGATATGAATGCATTGTACCATTACGTTCTTGTACTTTATTCTCTTTCCATGCATGAAAGTTCTTGAATGTTTGAAAAGCTTCAAACTTTGTCTTCAATAAGTATACCCAACACATTCTAGAATAATCATCAACAAAGGTCATGAGGTACTTATTACCATTTGTAGAAGGAATTGGCATGGGGCCACATAATTCAGAATGAACCAGTTCTAACTTTCTACATGCTCTGATTTTAGACTCTTGAAAAGGATGCTTTCTATGTTTTCCTAGAATATATGCATTATGTTTGTTCTTTTCTTAGGAATAGTAGGAAAACCATATACACCATTATTTCTTAAAAAATGAATAGTGTTATAATTCAAGTGACCAAATCTTGCATGCTGCAATAAATTGGATGACAAATTACCCTCTGCAAGTTAAGACATATAGGAAAAGTTTTGAATTGTTTCAAAATGACCCTTCAACTTTAGCAACTTTCCATATTCATACCCAATCATGATGACCTTGTTAAGGAAGAACTATGTAAGAAAAATTTCCCCATGGACAAGTAAATGTGGTTTTGTCTCGGTATGCCATATGGATTTGTATCTGGTTATATCCACTAAAATTTTCTAGGAATGAGAAAAACTTCTTCCCTTCTAGGGTATCTAACACCTAGTCAATAAATGGTAGCGAAAAGTGATGTTTATTTTTGGCCTTGTTCAGTTCTCTTTAGTCTATACATACTCTCCATTTACCTCCCTTTTTTTGGAACAATTACAAGCGTTGATACCCATTCATATCAGATATTGGGTAGATGAATCCTACTTCGAGGAGTTTTTGCAGTTCTATTTTGACAATATCCCTTAAAATTGGATTCATTCTATGTTGTGGTTTTCTAATAGGAGTGGCATCATCCTCAATGTATATATGGAATTCATAACTGTTTGGGTTCACCCACTTCATATCTGGATAACTCCATGCAAATGTTGTTTGATATTTAGTGAGTATTTGGATTAGTTTTTTCTCTTGTTTAGGTGTTGAAAGGTCACTAAATTTCAGTGTTATGTTAGGAGTAATATCTATGGTTTTGGTGGTTTATTTTGTTTGTTCCACAATACAAATGTTTTCCATGAGGTTCCCTTTTTCCCTATAATCTCCAAATAATAAATGGCATGGTATTCTCCAAAAGAGATAGAGCTATCATAGAGATTTTAGATAAAGCTAGAGATGGTTTTATCTTCTTGGGGAGTCTTGAGTTCCAAGGAAGTATTAATAGTTAAAATAGGATTGATAGGATGATCAAAATCATTTGCATTGAATCACCAAGGAGTATTTTCAATATCAGAATGAGGTTTGGAAAGAGGATAAAGGCTTAAGGTCATTGTCTCTAACCCATTGGTGATAGTCATATTGCCTTAGCTGCAACCTATGTAAGCATTTGTTGTTGCAAGACACTGTATCCCAAGTATGAGGGGTTATCCACTAATTTTATCCTTGGTGTGGATAACAATCAAATCTGTAGGATACTGCTATGTATCTATGGTTACCAGACAATTTTTTCCAATATGCCATCAGGATAAACTGTAGAGGTATCTAAAAGTTATAGAAATGTAGTAGTTTGTCTTAACAGATTTTGAATGTCAATTTTTCTCATGGTATCTTGAGGCATTACGTTTATGGATTCCCTAGGTCAATGATAGTTTTAGATATTAGATTACCTGTTATGTAGACGTCGACTATTGGACTTCCCGCGTCATCATATTTTGGGTTAACAACTCTTCCTAGCATGCGGTTTTCCAATTGCCCTACAACATTGATAGATACAAGGTCCTTTATTTTCCTTCCTTTCCTTTTTATGCAGGTATCTCTAAGGTATTGGTTATATATGGGGATTTCCTTAATACCCTGCATAAGGGGAATTTTAACAGACAAATTCTTAAGTTCGTCTAGTACGGGGTTTTCAAGTTTCTCAATTTGTTTGGATTGTAACCTTTATGGGAAAGGTGGATTAAGAGATGGTGGATCTGCAATAGGTTGTTGTTCTACTTTGGACTCTTTTTCGACAGGTTCATCTTCTAGCATACTATGTTTTGAGGGAGAAAGATGTTATATGATTGTTCCTCTGGTTCATTTGTTGGTTGTGTTATGATTTTTTCAGAACACAAATTTAATTGATTTATTTCTATGGTGTCTAAATAATATGATGGATAGTTGGCCACTTCGGTAGCATATGTAGGTTGGAATCTCCTATTGTTAGGGTTCAAATTAGGATTGGTTAGCATGGGTGGCCTTGGTATCGAAGTATTAGGATTTTGGACTTGTGGCTACATAACATTGGTCATTGGGGGAGGCATACAAGCGGGTACTTATCGTTGTTGTTGTTGTTGTTAAATTATTATTCCATTGATCTTTAGGCAATGAGTTCAATTGAATTGTATTATTATGCAGTGTAATGGAATGAAAAATACACACTGAACAAGACAAATTTCACAGAAAATGGATAAGAATTGCTCAGTATAATTACAGTATAAATGTCATTCATTCCAATAGTATACAATAGTGTTACACAAAGGATAATTTGAAACATGTGGATATGATTCGAATCTACGAACTCAATCTGACTGCATGGCTAACTAGAAGTGTCTAAATCACTATCAGAGCTCACTAAACTAATCCCATATGTCTAATTTAGTCTCTCGGTCAGTTAAACTAGTTAAACTAATGTGGTAGGTGAGAAGTAGGTGAGAATAGGCACCTACCCACATGCAGCCATGCAAGACTAGTGCTATCTGAACTAGAGGACATCTAATTGAATGTAACTGGAACATAGCTTAGCTTAACTAGTTACCAACTACCAACAACTGAAGGAGGTTGGTGGTGGCACTCCCAGTGGCGCCTAAATTGTAGGGATTGGTCTCAAAGGCACATAAACTGATGAATGAAGGTGCAGTTAGTTACAGTTAACCTCTATATGTGTTCCCCACACTCTAGTGATGGGTACTAGTGGCACCAATATCCCAAGTGTACCCAATGGTTCTATTGGACCCAATATTAATTAATGACTCCTATTTTAGGAAAATATAATCTAATAGACAAGTATGGACAAGGGAGGATTATAAATCCTGACACCCCCCCTTAATCCTAACTTGGACAATTGTGGGCCCTGGAAACAAGGCCAAAATTCACCCTTACATTCTAAAATAATTAAAAAAATATGCTTAATAAACCAAGAAAATAGGGGAAAACATCATGGGAACCCCCCCCTAAAAATAAGCAGTGAATTAGGAAAAAACAAGCTAAAAACTTGTAAAAATTTTGCTGCAATTTGCAGCACTATGCAGTATCTTGGTTCTTCTATGAAGAAACATCCTAAGACTGTGCATGTGAACCTCTCCAAAGTAAATGATTATGTCTGGAGGAATTTTCCTCTTTGGAAGAAGAATAAAATTCTCAATTGAATCAGGAACTCAGACAACTATAAGATGAAAACTGGACCCATATAGAGCAACTCAGATCAAGTGATGAGAGATAAAAAGTGCTTGAGACTTCAAACCATGTGAGGAAAACCCAATAAACTGATATATGACATCCGTGAACATCAAACCATGTGAGGTAAAATCAGCTCCAAGTGTTAGGAGCAAGTGTCTAGGTGAATGCAGAATGTCTCCATCCTTACTAGTTTTGTGATGAGATGAGCATGTGATCAAAAGAAAGGTAGAGAATCCCTGAGATTGTGGAGAGTGAATCATTAAGATCCATAATATTATATAGCTTCGAAGATAACCAATTATCCACAAAATATAATATCAACAAACTCATGAGAGAAAACTGACATCAAATCCCCAACAACAATTTTGAAAGAGACTTATGGTACTTGATTTTTCACACCAAAATTGAGAGAACAACTACAAGCATGACTGGAGGTTCTTGAAACTTAAAAATTGAACCAAATAAGATCATATCATATCCAAATAAGTTCATATCAGATCCAAGAATGTGGAACAAATCCAAGTGCTCCACTGAGATGGTATATGCACAATTTTCTCCTTCTTCAAAACTCTGAGTATTGGTGCATGTTTGGGTACACAGGGTACTCCCAAAAGACCAAACACCTAGAGAAGCCACTCACACAAAAATATCACAGATCGACACACCAATTTTTTGACGTGGTTTAAACCCTCAAGAGGGAAACACTCCACGGCCCCAGCCAAATAGCTACTTGAGGCAGTTTATTATGAAAAAGAAAGAAAGTTACGAATGAGATTCTCATAATTGATCAACTAGCCAAGGACCCTCCATGCTCTTTAAATAGATATCATGGACCAATCGGGTGTTAAGCCATAGATCAAGGGTAGGTATGATCTAAGAGAATATGAACCGTCAGATCACTCTATGTCTAGAACATATCGTGATCATCGGATTAGATATTTACAAATTCATACTAAAGAAACACACTTTACCTAACAGATATATTATCACAAGTTGAGCTTAACTAACTCCTAAGTGTCTAAATATCCTAATAGTGCATTCAATCATGTAGGAATTTCCTAGAATCTCAAGATCAATGAGAGTGAATGGATCACTCCTAAAATATGATATTATTTAGAAAATATCCAAATATTCACAAAATATAATATCATCAAACTCATGAGAGAAAATTGACATCAAATCTCCAACAATAATTTTGAAACAGACTTTTGGTACTTGATTTTTCACACCAAAATTGATGAGAACAACTACAAGTATTACTGGAGGCTCTTGAAACTTAAAAAATGAACCAAATAATATCATATAATATACAAATAAGTACATATCAAATCCAAGAGTGTGGAACAATGGTTCCAAGTGGTCCACCAAGATGGTAGATGCAAAATTTTCTCCTTCAACAAAGCTCTGAGTATTTGTGCATGCAAGCATGTAGGAATTTGTTAGAAGCTCTAGATCAATGAGAGTGAATGGATAAATCATAAAATCTTATATTATTTCCAAAAAATACAAAGTATTACTTGTATTCACACCAGCAGCAACATTAGAGAGCGAGGAATCGAATTCCTCTTCATTTTTTGAAGCAATCACTGGTAAACTATGCACACAATTTAAAATAGAAGAATAACCAGAGAATGTTTGCATATAATGGAAGGAGAGTTTTTATTATATAACAGGTATTCGAATGTCTTATTTTGTATCATCCATTTGAGAATATGAGGTATCATATATCTCATAAAATTCAGGAGTAGCAGGAGAAGGAGTCACTCCAAAAAGACTTTCTTCAAGTTGAATTGACTATGTGGAAGATTTTGCTTCTTCTTCATCTTGAACAACTTCATAAAAGAGAATAGAGGTTGATAATTTTGAATAAATAACTCTTTTGGTGTTAGGTTTTCTCTCCAAAATTATATAATGGTCCTCATTGTGCTTGACAAAGGTTCTATCCAATTCTGTCCATAGATCCTTTGGGTATTCAGCAGAATCAATAAGGTAGCGCAAGCTTGGAGAAAAGGCCAGACATATTGTTCCAAAATATATATCATCAGCATTTATCTAGTCATTCTAATATTCATAAGAATCTTTACCAAATCCAATAGATACCTCATAGAGACCTTGTCTCCTTAGATATGAAATCATCTTCAATTTCCACTCTGAATATTTTGTGAATGGAGTAAGAAGAGGATCTGGTACTCTCAAATCCATATGAAGTTATACCTACAAAATATCACTACAAAAAAAAAATCACAATCTGTCAGAATCAAGCTTTCCATCTAGACATGTACACTTTCTCAGGGTCCTTCACACCTGCAAAGACTTCTCTAGACGAATCCAAAGTTAGCAATGCACACTTTGTAGGACTTATGCAGAAACCCAGATGCTCCTGGTGTACAATGGAGATTGGACAGACTTACTTGTTTCCTGTATAGGTTCTGATACCATGTTAAATTATTTTCCCATTGATCTTCAGGAAATTAGTGCAATTGAATTGTATTATTATGCAGTTTAATGGAGTGAAAAATACACACTGAACAAGACAAATTTCACAGAAAATGGATAAGAATTGCTCAGTATAATTACAGTACAAATTTGATTAATTTAGCAGTATACAACAGTGTTACATAAAGGAGAATTCTAATAATGTGGATATCATTCGAATCTACCAACTCAATTTGAATGCATGGCTAACTAGAAGTGTCTAAATCATTATCGGAGCTCACTGGGCTAACTCCAGATGTCTAATTCAGTCTCTTGGTCAATTAAACTAGTTAAACTGATGTGGTATGTGAGAAGTAGGTGAGAATAGGTGCCTACCCACATGCAACCATGCAAGACTAGAGCTGAACTGGAGGACATATAATTGAATGTAACTGGATCATAGCTTAGCTTAACTAGTTACCAACTACCAACAACTGAAGGAGGTTGCTGTTGTCACTCCCAGTGGGTCATAAATTGTAGGGATTGGTTTCAGAGACACATAAATTGATGCATGAAGGTGTCGTTAGTTGCATTTAACCTCTATATTTGTTCCCCACACTCTAGTTTCTGGTACTAATGGCACGAATATCCCAAGTGGGCCCAATGGTGCTAGTGGACCCAATATAAATTAATGACTCCTATGTTAGGAAAATATAATCTAAAAAAAAAGTCTGGACAAGGGAGGATTATAAATACTAACATTTTTTGCCTCTATCCAGTGGTAGGAAATTTCTATCCATATGCAGGAGGTACAGGTTGAGGATTCTGCCATAGATTCTGCATACTTGGTGCCCAATCAAGTGTAGGGTAAGACTATTGGCCATATGGGTTTGGTTATGGGTAGGTGGGATGAAATGTTTGTTGATTATAGAGTCGTTTATAAGGGGGGCGTAGTTCTAGTAAGATAGTTGTCCTTGAAAATTTGATTAATGTGGATGACTATAAGGTTGTTGAAAGGGTGTCTCGAATATTGGCCTCCTAGGATTGATGTAACAGATAGGTTATGTTGTAATTGATGGTTCATATAGGTTGGATTTTAGATATCCTAAGTAAGGAAAATTATCTGTAGGGTGTGTATAAAGGAATATACCAAAACATTTAGATTTTTTAGCACCGACGTGCATGGGATTTAGTGGGAACTCATTTTTCTTATGTTTCTTCCCACAATCATGTTGGGCCCATAAATGACCCCTTTTTTACCACACTTATCATACCATTTTTTACTTATCTTACTCCATTTTATGCACCAAACATATGTTATTCCTTCATTCGAGCCCTGATTCCTTATAGGTATGATTACTTATTGTTTTATCTTATTAATACTTATGATTGTTATAAACAGGGCTTTGCCTCTTGAATTATTTTAACAAATTAAGATTTTATGAAGATAGTTTAAGATGTGAAGGATACAGGTGTATTAGGCCAAGTGGTTTCTAGAAGAGGTGAACATCCATTTCCAGCTGTACCTATGGACTCCATCTTTACAAGTGAAACACAGTCAAATATCCTCATTCCACGCAAGCTCCAATAGGCAAGGCTGCAACAAACTCAACTTCAGCAGCGCGTCGTTATTCAAGGGTAGCTGCATCTGACGGAGTCTTTATTAAATGGGTTATGTTACTTCATCATCGGCTCATGCAACAGACTTCCTATATTCCCTGCTTCTGTTTCACCCACAGCTGTAACAACACGTTGTAATAGGGCATCCTGAAGATCGTAGATCTTCATGGCTGCCCGATATTAGTGGGTAGAAGTTATGAAGATCGATGTATAAATATTAGGAACTATTCAGAGACGAGGGTTGGAAAATAATTGATCATATTGTATAAGTTGTGACAGAAACGATACTTTCATTCCATCATCTAATACAAGGAGCAGGATTCTTCAGATTTATGTGTTTTAACTTGTGTTAGTCTCCGATGTCTCTGTTCGAAGGCTGGACCCACCTTCCCATAGATATTTCCGAGTTAATTAGGTATGTATCTTTTATGTTGTGTCATGTGTATGCTGTAGTAGATGCATTCTCTTATAATAGCCGCAACAACAATGATTCATTGTGTGTTTCCTTGAATGATCAGTAATTGCATTTCGTGTAACCTACAACAGAGTGGTGTGACAATCGACTATGTAGTTTAATTTCTTTTATGCACTTGTGTGATAGCTGTAACAACCAAGCTCATCCCTAGTTTCTTTCAATTGTTGTCTTTCTTGACTCTTGCTAATTCAGTCCATTTATAGTTATAATTGTTGAGTTCAATTTATGCATTTCTGATTCTTAGATTAAGTTGAATCGAGATAGTTATAATGGATCCTCATATGGCCTGGTAAATTAGGATTTAACTTTCTGCAAAAGTAAGTCTAGACGTCTATTTCCTGAATCTTTCATTTCTAGATCAAAGTTGTAGGAAGGTAATTACAATTCTGCATTCTTAGGAAGGTTATTTAGATTAGGTTAATTATGGGAAGAGTTTGGCTGAACAGATAGGTAGGATAGTTCATTCAACAACATCAGCTACTTAGTGTTTAACCACAGACAGTGTAAATTATCTTTGCAATAAGAAGACTTTCTTGGGTTGAAAATTTATATTGAACATTCTGTATGTTGGATTTAATTAACTTGCATATAGAGTGCCCAACATTTTGGTGCCCTTTCCGGGGAAGATAATTATTAGACACCATAGTAGTTGCATCCATTCATTTTTATTCAGTTTTTAAGTTTTTATGTTTTGGGTTGCATGAATACGAGAAGGGTACAACGTGACATCTTATAACCCCAAGAACTCCCCAGAATAATAACATTGCAGGTGGTCAAGGTCATGGAAGAAATCCAACCTTGGGAAGAAGAACATTCATTGATGATCTAGTTTCCAGAACCAATTCCTCTACCGAAGCTCGCCATCAGGGGTCCATCGTCAGAAGAAGCCCAATTACTCCCATGGTGGAAGCATCAGTTTCCATAGTGGAGAACACAGGAGAAGACGCGACACCCTCAGGTGTCCCTGCGGAGGAAGACAGAGTTAAGTACTGTGGGATCAACTGATCGAGACGTGATTTATCACATTAACAGGAAGGTGGTGACAAAATAGGAGTGGACACAGTTCCATCTGAAGCTAGGCGATCAGTGGAAGCACAAAGAGGAGAGAGCAGAAGAAAATATGAATAACAGATGCGAACCAGAAGATCATGAAGAGGTGATGGGGGGAAATCATCATAATGAAGATGATCCCCCACCTGAGGGGATAGTTTCCACAATCTAGTTCCCCATTCAACAGCCAAAGGGACTAGCCCCCATGAAAAACATATCACCATCAGTTTTACCTCGTTTTCATGGAAAAGCCATAGAGGCTCTGGATGAATTCCTTTTCAACTTTGACATCCTATGTCGCAGCTATGATTACACTTCCAGCGAGCATAAGTTAAAACGTTTCCCTGCTACTTTGAAGGATAATGCGATGTGTTGGTTCATGAGCCTGGGTGGTGGAACTATCACCACCTGGGACCGAATGAAACATGTGTTCCTAGAAGAATACTAGGAGTAATGCAACACCAAAGATAAAAGAGAATAATTGTTCAAGATGGTACAAAGTGATGAAGAAAGTTTGGAGGATTTTGTTGAGAGGCTTTTGTACAATGTGCAGAGAGCTGGACAGACTAATATGGGGTTAGATGTGTTCAAGATAATCCTACTTCGTGGGATTAGGGAATGCTTCCTAGACATGTTGAACTTGCTAGGAAAGGGGGCCATCTCAAGGGAACCCTTTGAAAATATTGTTGAATTGTGCAAAAGGTATTCCAGAGGATCTTCCAGGAACAACAAATGGGATAAATTTGAACGAGATGTCTTTGACAGAACACATAATTCATCTAATGGAGGAGCAACTCGAGCAGAAATAGGTAACCTTCTCGAGAACTTCAAAATGAAAATTTTGAGCTCCAATATCTCCTCAGAAATAGATGTCCTGAGGGAAAAGCAGAAACAAGCAGTAGAGGATCTAACACTCGGTGTATTATGCCTAAATGTAGGAAGAAACATCCCCTGAAGGAGTTCCCACTCAACAAAGTAGAAGTATGTCAGCTCCATGAACTGAACCATGATACAAAGGAGTGCCCCTTACTACCTCAACTGAAGGCAGTCCTACAGGCATCAACTCTAGACATGGAACCAACCTACTTCATTTCCCAGAAAAAGACTTGGTAGCCTCGAAACCAAGGTATGACTCTAGACTTGTTTCCATTTTTGAATAACATGAGTAATTGGAACAATATGCATCACATGAATACAAAATTCCCTTCATCTTGGACACAGCCACCAAACCAACAGAATTCTTGGTCTCCTGGGTGGAGGAACTTCCATCCAAGAAAATAGTTTCCCCATAGCCAACCTCCCCAATAGTTTCCACAACAACAATTCCCTCATTAACCATACCCTCCTCAACAATACCCTCATCCATATCAGTAGTACCAACAACCGAAGTTGCAACTCCAGAACAATGTTGCACCTAATACACCTATACGACCGTAGCTTCCTACTCAACCTAACCCCAACCCAAACAATAAAGTAGTCCACCAGTTTGAGACTGCCAACATGCCTGCTTACTCCATTACTCCAGTTCCCTATAACAACATCCACTTACGATCAGGGAGGGTAGTGGAGCCTTTGGTCATTGAGGATGTTCCATCCTCTGCGTCTGAAGAAAGGATGAACTAGTAGTACTTATCCAACACAACAATCCCCATTATTGAGGATGCTGAAATTCCTACCGAGACACCAGATGAAACACAAGAAGAAAAATCTATTGACACGGATCCTAGACAACTGATTAGAGAACTGCCATATCCTAAAAGACTGACACTACAGAAGGAAGTGGAACAACCTCAATTTAACCTCTTAGGAGAGTTGAAAAACCTCTATGTCAAAATTTCACTACTGCAGGCCATTCATGATGTGCCTATCTATGCTAGAACTATCCAGGATCTATGTATAATAAAACCAGGTAGAAAAACCAGGGATCCTTCCATTGTCCATGTCATAGGGAAATTATCTGAATTGATAATGGGAAAAACCCTCCTGGTCAAATACGACGATCCTGGGAACCCCACTATCACTGTGCAAATTGGGAACACACAAATACCAAATATACTGGTATATTTAGGTGCAACTATTAACGTCATGACCATAGAAACTGTACGAAAACATGGGCTCACCAATATTAGGCCAACCCCTACTGTTTTAGAACTGGTAGATAGGTCCACTAACAAACCCGAGGGAATCTTGGATGACCTGGTCATCTCAGTTGATTCATGGGAGTACTCAGCTGACTTCTTGGTTTCACAACCCAAGTCATAGCTAGGAGGACACCTGTTGATCCTATGAAGACCCTGGTTAGCTGCAGAAGGCGCTTGCATCAGCTGTCGATCAGGGTCTATGACCATATCAGATGGGACTGAAACAAATAACCTTACCATGTATACTCTAGCTCGACCTAGTCTAGAAGCCAAAACTAAATTTTGGATGGAGCCATAGGAAGAGGAGGGTGCTCAGCCACTGTTAACGATAGGGAAGGCCTTGAATTTTAAGGATGAAACAAAGGACGATGCCATTAGTAATTTCATCAGTGAGCCCACTTATGTCAACAAACAAATTTATCAGATCCTGAATAGTACTCTAGGTGAAGAAGAGCAAGAAAATATCATAGAGGAGACATTATTCAGTGACACTCACATAATTCCAGTGTTGAAAATTTTGAAAAGTGTTCTAGTAGAGATAGAGCCGGGAAAAACCCTGAATATCAATCCCAATCTTAATCTTGATGAACAGGGACACGTAATAACTCTCTTGAAAAAGCATAAGGGGGCATTCACTTGGGAGTACACAGACATGACGGGTATCCCTTCTAATCTTTGCACCCACCACATTTATATCAAGAGTGACTCCCAGCCTGTGTTCCAGCCACAACGAAGGATGAACCCCAATATTAGGGACATAGTGAAGGAGGAAATTCAAAAACTCTTGGAAGCAGGGTTTATATACCCAATCTCAGAAAGTGAGTGGGTTTCTCCACTCATGATATTACGCAAGAAGAATGGTAAATGGAGAGTCTATGTGGATTACAGAGAGATGAACAAGGCAACATAGAAAGACCACTTTCGTTTTCCTTTCATCAACCAAGTACTTGATACCCTGTCTGGGAAAAAGTTCTTCTCCTTTATGGATGGGTTTAGTGGGTATAATCAAATCCAGATTGCTCCCAAGGACCAGGACAAAACCACCTTCACCTACCCCTGGGGTACCTTTACATACAAGGTACTCCCCTTCGGTTTATGCAATGCACCAACAACCTTTCAGAGAGATGTGATTGGCATCTTTTCGGAAATGGTTAATGATAGTATGGATATTTTCATGGATGATTTTACCCCTTATGGCAGTGACTTTGAAGAGGCACTAGAAAAATTGGAGAAGGTTTTAACACACTATGAGCAAACCCAACCACCTTTAAGCACTAAAAGTGCCATATGATGATGAGTGAAGGTGTAGTGCTGGGGCACTTTGTCTCTGCTAATGGTATCCAGGTAGATCCATCCAAAATTACGGTGATTGAAAACATACCCATTCCTGGAACACAGAAAGAGGTACGTAGCTTTTTAGGGCATGTTGGTTATTATAGAAGATTTATAGATATTTTTTCCAAACTAGCTTCTCCTTTATTTACCTTATTGATTAAGGATTTATAGTTTATTTGGAATGATGAATGCCAGACAGGGTTCACTGAACTTAAGAAGAGGTTGTCTACAACTCCTATCTTAAGGGGGCCCAAGTGGGATCTTCCTTTTCACATTTCTTCAGATGCCTCTGACACTGCCATTGAAGCAGTATTAGGTTAGTAGGATGGTCAAGCACCATATGCAATTTATTACATTAGTAAAAACTTGGCCCTTATTGAACTCAATTATACTGTTACAGAGAAGGAATTTTTAGCCATTTTTTACTCCATTAACAAATTTAGACACTACATCACTGGATATCCCACCCTTGTACACACTGACCACTCAGTCATCAAGTATATAATGAACAAACCAGTTACAAATGATAGGATAACTAGATGGTTGTTACTATTACAGGAGTTTGATATTACCATTATTGACAGGCCTGGGAAAGAAAATGTTGTTGCTAATTATTTATCTCGTTTTTCTAACAGTGATGACATCTTACCAGTTGAGGATTCTTTCCAAGATGAACACTTGTTTGCAGTTTCAGCTCATTCCCCTTGGTATGAAGATGCTGCTAACTACTTGGCTGTAGTTAAGCTTCTGGCACACTTGTCAAAAAGAGAAAAAAGGAATATTATTCAGCAAAGTGCCAGGTATTGCTGGATAGATGGTCATGTTTTCTAGACTGGTCCTGATCTTGAGATCCAAAGATGTGTAAGGGAGGATGAATTCTTCCATATATTGAAGGAATGTCATGATGAGCCATGTGGGGGACATTTTGCAGACAGGAAAACAGGTCATAAGGTGTTGAGAATGGGTTATTATTGGCCAACATTTTTTAGGGATTCCAAGAAGTATGTCCAGTCTTGTGACAGCTGTCAGAGAATGGGCCAACCTAACAGATTGGACGAAATGCCTCTTCTACCACAGTTGGTGGTGGAACCTTTTTGCAGGTGGGCCTTAGATTTCGTTGGGCCTATCAATCCTCATTCGAAATAGAAAGCCTACATTTTAGTTTGCACATAATACATGATAAAATGGGTAGAAGTTGTGGCTTTGGCGAAATCCAATGACCAGGATGTAATAGATTTCATGTATGGAGAAATATTTACTCGTTTTGGTATACCTAAGGAAGTAATCATAGATGGAGGACTGCAATTTGTGTCACATAAATTTGAATCTTTGCTACAGAAGTACCATATTCAGCATAGGATAAATTCACCTTACCATCCCTAGGCCAATGGCCAGGTGGAAAGTACCAATAAAGTTATTGAAGCTATCCTCACCAAAACAGTCAGGAGCCATTGGAGAGATTGCGTTGACAGACTTTCAGAAGCACTGTGGGTGTATTGCACTACGTGGCACAATACTACAGGTTTCTCCCCTTATGACTTGGTGTATGGCAAGAGCACTATCTTTCCCATTGAATTTGAAATCAAAACCTTGAAGACAGCCATGGAGGTAAACTTAGATGTAATTAAATCCCAGAGGAATAGATTGAATCAATTGAATGAACTTGAGGAAAAACACACATCATTTACTTTAAAATGTAAATAACCTTGTTTTGAATACCAAGATTTCATGTTTTTAAATTTGTTCATAAGTTATGCGGTGTGCAATAGAGTGTAATGACATATTGGTATGTCTTTTACTTTATAGAGGACCAAATGAATATAACCATATGTAAAAATTGTTCGTATTTGCAACAACACGGTAATCATATACCAGTGCATATACATATGTATATGTATAAGGCACCGCTGCATATTCTCTTCTTATATGCATTGAAATCATATTTTGCAAAAAAGATTTCATAATTTATATAAGGATTCTTGGCTATTTTTTTTTATCGTTGATGACCAATAGAAGTTCAATGAAAACAACTTTTGAAACTAACGACCATGATGGTAGCTCATCCCAACAAAATAATATGCAAGTTATTTAAGTTTGATTAAAAATTTAATATATTTGAATTGTCTGCAGGTTTAAATTAATTATGTTTATTAGTTAATGCAAGTCTTGTAGACCAAAAATTTGAAGAAAATCAATAACATTTTTGTCAATCTGAGTGCAAGAAAGCATAAAATATTTATGGAAATGTGAAGCATCTGTGGATAATGGTTTAAAGCTACATGATAGTTAATTATCAGACATAGAAAATTCTTTGCTTAGCAAGTTTATTTCGAGTGCTTTGATGTAGCAGATTATTTGTAGTTCAATCACCTGCTTGCCTTGGAAATTGAATATGGAAAATGAGGAATTTAAACTATGGATTCATAATCTTCAGATCCATATTGTCTTCTTTGATGGATCTTCAAAGGAGAATCCTGGGTTGGCTAGTGCAAATGGGATTATTTTTAATCCCACCGAACGTATTGTTTCTACTATATCATGTGGTTTGGGTAAAGATTTTAAAAACTAGGATGAAATATATGCCTCATATTTCTGTCTGGATCGAGATAAAGAGTTGGGAATTTATTTAGTTGTGGTGTTTGGGGATTCTTTCCATATTGCTTCTCAATTATGTCAAAAATCAAAACCTAAATATCATGCCTTAGAGCATTTGCATCTAAGTATTGAGTCTCTTATTCAAATATTTGATAATGTTAATGGTTATCATGTTTGTAGGGATCTCAATTGTCATGCTGACAATTTCTCTAAGGAGTTCACCTTTCTTTCTTTTGGGATGCCGAAGTTAAATGCGGATCTCCCTATGCACAAGTATGAAAATTTGGATTTGTTCGTTGTGCTCTGGTCTCCCCACAATTTGGATCTATTTCACATCATGGAATTTGTGGGCTTAATCCATCAACCCTTTGTCCCATAAATTATCTCTCCAGGTACAGATGACACTACAATAAAAACTGGATTTAGCGTCGAATTTAGCGCCGGATTTTAGTGTAATTTTTTCCCAATTATGGTGAACAATCTGGCGCTAAACCTGGCGCCATTGTACATTTTCGTAAAACGCCATATATTGCATCTTTTTTTGCATCCTTTTTAACATCCATTTTTGCGTCCATTTTTGTGCCCAATTTTTTACATCTTTTGTTACACCTTAATTTGCGCCCAATTTTGCAACTTCTATTGCATCTTTTTTTGTGTCCTTTGTTACATCCTTGTTTGCACCCAATTTCACCCTCAGTTTTGCATCCAACGTTGCGTCTTATTTTGCTCCTAGTTTTTCATCGAGTCTTGCACCCAATTTCGCATAAAATTATGTGTCCAATTATGCATCTAACGTTGCATCTAGGTTTGCATCCAATTTCTGGCCCAATATTGCATCTAGTTTTGCATCCAATTTTACTTATAATGTTATATCCCCATTTGCATCTAATTTTGTATCTTGTTTTACGTCTCTTTTTGTATCCATGTTTATGCCTAATGTTTCATCTCGTTTTAGGTCATATTTTGCATCTAGGTTTGCACCTAGTGTTGCATCTTGGTTGATGTCTTTTTTTGCATCTATGTTTGAGCCCAATGTTGCACCCCATGTTGCGCGTAGTTTTGCGTCCATGTTTGTATCTAATATTGCATCTAGTTTTGTGTCCAATTTTGCATTCAATATTACTTCTAGTTTTACATCCAATTTGTTGTCCCATCTTGCATCCAATATTGTGTCTCATCTTAAGTTTTTGTTTGCGCCAAGTGTTGCTTCTAGTTTTGCACCTGGTGTTACACCTGGTTTTATGTCCATCGATACACCATATTTTGTGCTCAATTTAATGTCCAATTTTACGTCTAGTTAGGAGTCCACTTTTGCATCTATTGTTGCGTCTAGTTTTGGACCTAGTATTGCATCTAGTTTTGAGTCATTAATTGTGTCTAGTGTTGAGTCTCTTTTTTCATCCAATTTTTCGTTTAGTGTGACATCCATTTTTGTGTCCACATTTGCATCTGACATAAGGTCGAATTTTGCATCCAATTTTGTGTTTGGTGTGATATCCAATTTTACATCATCTTTTGCATTTAGTGTTGCGTCTAATATTATCCATATTGCACTACTACATTTTTTACCTTTAGAAATACATTGCAATATCATTAGGGCATGGAGGAATTGAACCACCAACTTCCTGCTTGTAAAGCAGGCGCTCTTCCAGTGAGCTAACACCCTTTAAGAATCAAGAAGAGGAACAATATTAACAACAAAATATCCTAAAAAATTACGTAATCTATTAAAGTGGTCTACAAAAGGGTCTTAAACAACAACATAATGTATTGATGCATACCTAATAACCTAAAATTGATATGGACAAAGAATAATGGATGTGTTTGAGAAATAGTTGTAGAATCCAATTGAGGATGTGTTTCTACATAAATGTTGTTATTCATTGATGATGTGATTTTGTTCAGCAATAGGATGGTAAGAGAAGAACTCATGAATGGTTACTAAAAGAAGATGCCTACTATGAGCATCATATATGATATGATGAATATTTTAACAATGAACACCAACAAAGACAATTTATATTATGTGCATTATTTATAATCTCAAAATTAGTAAGATGTCAATTGGGAAAAGCATCATACCAGTTTCCACAATTGATAAGGCCACAAGGAGGTAGATGAAGTTGAGGGGTTTCTCATCTTACTAACGATTGTTCCATCAAGAGATTCTGAAGGGGCATTCCATCACTTCATCAAGTTATTAATTTAATTAGAAATAAATTAATATTAAAATTGATAATATTAATTATTTTTATTGATATTAATAATATTAATATAATTAATATTAACATTTGCTAATTAATAAAATTATTAATATTTAAAAATTAATAATGTTTAATATTGATAATATTTAAAAATATTATTTAATATTAATACAATCCTAAGTTCAAATTAACATTGAAATCAAATCGTGATAATACAGACTTGAGTTTATTGTTTTTTTTTTTAATCTTTATGACCTAAGAGGCCCACACTAATTCCTATAAGGGTCCCCAGTATTTTTAAGGTTCATAACTGTGGTCCAAGATTTACTTAATTTCCATCTGTCATTGTCATCTCTATAGCCTCCTAGACACAGCTCTTTGTGTAGTGGTCAATGCCAATAATAACCCTTGCATTCTCTATACTGAGATGGTGTTTAGAGGATTTTGAATGTTATGCCAGTGTCGATTTCTTCATCCTTTCATGAATGATGTCCGCTTCCTTAAACCTTGTATGTACCAATCGACCTATCTCGCCAATATAAACCTTTCCACAATCCTTGCAAGAAGTAGCAAGATATAAAATCCTTGCAAGAAGAAACAGTGCATTAGGTAATGTACATCAGTACAATAGAGATATGATTCCAAAATGATTTCACACACTAATTTCTGTTGTAAAGCATGTTTTCTGTTTTAATAGTTGAAAAGATATACAAGGAAAATATCAAAATCCAGAACTCAATCCATATATAAATGTTTCGATTATTGACAGAGAACATGATGAAATGTTTGCATTAGGGATCCAAAAACAACATTCTAGTGCAAATTTATTTTCAGCTTTAGAGTAATACAATTACTTAAGTGCACTCACAAACTTGGGTCAACCCATCTACTTAATTATCCATCTCAACAACAATATAGTTCTCAGAAAACTGATCAAATGAAATAATATGCTAAAGGTTCTTCTAAGGGTAGATATTTATAATGGAGTTCAACAAAATCCTGGCAAACTATACATCACCTCCAGTCATGACTCCTGATGATGTCTCTGAGGTCTCTTATCATCAAGAATCAGATTGTAAAGATGACGACGATGACAATGTCATGTCATAGACCATATCCTACATATAGTTTGTCTCCAATGTTGATTACCATGTGGTTGCACATGTTTACTACGTAACAATAACTTGCTGAGAATTTGATCAAGCTCATATCATCCTTTGGTCATAAGGGAAAGAACTCTAACACAATTGGCCAGAATGTATTTGGTTGAATATGGAAGGGATTATACAAGAACCAACACTAATTGATTCTTAAAGTATTTAGCAGGAACCAAGATCTCATTAAGAATCAAAAATTCATTTGTTAGTTGATTTCCTGGTCTCCCTTCTAACACTGACATGAGTTTCAGAGGACTGGAGGAAATGTAGAACTTGAACTCCTAAATACAAAGGCATCTTATGAGTGCCTTAAATTTCACAGCAAAAAACAAGAGAATGATAGCTATGGAAGAAGGTTGTCAGGACTAAGAATGGTACCAGAGAAGTAAGACAATAGCCTCTATTTAGGAAAAATTTTAAATATAGAGAATTTAGGTGAATAAAAAACCAAGAAATCCCAATTATGTCATTAGAAGTTGCTAGACTCATGGCCTAAATGGAGGGTACTCCACCAAAGTACCCCTGAACCTTTGGCCTCTACAACTACGATATTCCAAGGAATTTCTTCTCTTATTCTCAATGCCAGCTATAAAAAAAAGTGCAAAAGATAGAACATAAGTTACCTTTCCATCTTTTGCAACAACTACTGGATCTGCACCTTGTGTAATAACAGCTATCCTCTTATGAGTTCTAGTTTCCTTTGGTAGTGCTGACATCTTTAGAGCTATTTATTCAACATTATCAGTCTAAAAAATATACAATAGTTAGTAAAAATATCTACACCATTCATGTTTACAAATACAGTGGTTAGAAATTAAGATATCAAATAATTTACCTCCCACTCTTGCACCCGTGCAAAAGTCCTTGCTTCAGTCTCATTTCCAAAAACATAATCCATATAACTAAGACAAAATACCCAGATATAATGAACAAATTCAAACAGTAGAATAATATATAACATAGGGAATTCAGACATCATAGAAGAAAAAAGCCAAATCAACTTGGCATGAAATTAGAAATGTTTTTCTATCTGTGCAATCATCTGCTATCTAGATATCAGAAAAAACAACACAAGGAATTAAGTCTTACGAAAAGACTTTCATCAATGCTTCAGAAAAAAATTCGCAGATAAAAGGAGTTGGAAGATTCATCATAAATATATGCACAACATGAGATACAAGAGTCATACAAGATATGAGACAAACCCTTTGGTATGGACATTGTTAATTTTCCAAACAACCAATAAAACAAAATAACCCCTACGCTACCAGATACCAGGGTGATTGCAATACTTTTCCTTTTTGAGCTGCATGTTCAGCCACAAGTAGAATTGACTCAAAAGAGACTGTAAGGAAAAAGCCAGCAATATAAAAGAACTTGGCCTTCTCCATTGTACAACAAACAATAATTTTCCTTTAAAATGAGCACTAAGTTAAACCCAAACATAGAGAAAACAACTTAAACAGAGAAAGACCTTACAGTACATTACCTAAAGCCCAGTTTTCCGGTAATTTCAAGTGTTCTGATTTGTAGCAATTTGCTGCTCACAAATTTGCAACCAGTGACCTGCACATTACAAGGTTAAAGTTTAAAGAAGTGAAGAAAGAAACATCTAACACGAATAGGTGGATAAAGATAATAGTATGGATAGGTCAAGAAACTCAGGTGTTGGGTGTCAGTGGCCAAAGAGCTAGTATTATACAATAACACTGCAAGTCTTTCTTCCAAACTTGAAGCTTGCAAGTCATGGAATTGGATGCCATGTATTTATGTTATTCATCAAGAAAGAGGAAGAGCAAAGGAAAGTGAAAGGTGGTTTGAAGCTTAAAACTTGCTTTCTTACTTTGTATTAATACTATGTTTACCCTCAATTTTTTAATGTTTACTGTCTCTAAGGATATAATCTAACAAAAGAAGATTGTCCAAGAAGCGATTCAATATGCTCTACTTCCTTCAGATGATTGATGCCCCAAGTATACACACTATACATGCAACGTAACATTTTAAGGAAGTTCAATCATCCAATAATATTACAAGTTCTTGAACTCGACCATCTTTGAAAAAGAAGCTTACGATGATTTGTTGGACTTGCAAATATCTCCAACTTGCTCACATGTGAATCAACCTTTATAGAAAATGCATCTCGCAACGAATTTCTAGCTTCTCCATGAGTAGGTTATTAAAGCACACCACTACACTGTTGTATGAGACAGATATCCATATAACCATCCAGCTCAGAATAAATAGTAAATACGAGGAATTTCAGTCAATAACGAGGTAAGAAACCTATTGGTGTAAGATTTGCCACAGATACCGTTCTTACCCCTTCTCCATTACCATCTCCACTAATTGTCTGCTTTAATGCAGAAACAACAATAATTATTAATTAGCAATAACCAACGAACTCGCTCGTTATCTCCATTTATGCTCAGTGAAAATTTCTGTAGTCAAGAACTTACCTTATTAGTTTCACTTATCTGCAAGCTACTAGAGAAATAAATTGCTTCACTCCTTAATTCCTAGTTGTTAAAATCTCGAGGCTAAATCATTCGGCCTAATATCATGTTATAGAGCTTTGTTGAACACCTGTCTTGAGGTTAAATAATTCTGCCTAATATCAAGTGTTATAGAGCTTTACTGAACACCTCTGGTGCTAGTAGATTCTCCAATTGTCTTCTACAAATAATGACAAGATTGAAAATAAGATCTAACAGTCTGGTCTCTAAGTACCTGCTGTTACTTTCTCCCTCATGGTCAGGGATTTGGACAGAATTTAAAACTGACCTCAATCGCTTAGGATTCTAATTTCTTTTCTAATTTAAAACAATATGCCTTAAAAGAGACACCCAGAGAAAGCTCAATGCTTACCATGATAAGGAAGTAGTAGCCAGAAACAATAGTTGGGTGTGTAAGGATGCCTCTAGTATGCCAACTAAAAACATAATGGCACTCGAGGTCTTTGTTTTTTTATGGGTAGCCAATAAATGTTTCACAACCTCTTATCCTTGATAGAAGTGGCCACCACTTCAAGTACAAAGATGAGGAGAGAAATCACAAAGTAATGGGATGTTGTTCTATTTCAATGCATACTTCTAATTTATTTTTTCTTCCAACCTGATACTTATAGCACTAGAATGAATGTAATTGCCATCCCTTCAAAGGGTACATCCTGCGTCATCATTTTATCATAATGGCCTTTCCCCTTCCCACGCTTTCAAGTAGGGAAAGTGCATGAATCGGACCTTGGAATTTGGACTTTTATCACCAAGACAGGGCAAGTGCATGAATCGGACCTTGGAATTTGGACTGTCATCACCAAGACTCTCACTCAAGCATCAATTAGGGCTTAAGCTTCCTAGGCACCTCCAATGAACCTCAACACCGGAGATTGAATCTGATACCATACTCAAAATTGGATTGGAAACCTGCAACCATTTCGATGCTTCTCTGCACCGAGCTACATGCCCTTTCATGATGGACACATTGGTTTCATACTAGCAAAGATCCATTAGAAGGGGATTTACCAAGCGTAAAGAGAGATCAAATCTCTCAGGGTACAAATTGCAAACCCCTCCTCAACATTTGCACTCTAAAAAGGGGATTTATATATATGCCATTGTGAATTTTGAAATCTAATTTGAGCCGACATGTTATTTTTTACAATATTTTTTATTATTTTTTAAAAGACACGTGTCACGTCCAAGATTAGCACAGAAGAAGTTACACATCACCCTACTCGACCGCAGAATGCACCAATCAAAGTGTAGATTGCTATGTCCAACAGGTCAGTCAGAAACATTATACATTTGTTAGATTCTTGCTCATGGGATCGAATAGGAGTTTGATAGTACTCAGTTGGTGGTTACATTTTTGTTTACCGTGATCTTTTAAACTAAAAATATGTAGAAGTTCAATTGATGGAAGAGTTAAAACCAAAATTAGATTCTCATAAATATTTCTATGAATTAATCTTTTATTTATAAGAATAAAACAATGTATCAAGTTCTTAAGAAATTAACAAGGATCCCATCCCGTGAGTGAGCAGCAGACTCGTTGAAAAAATGTAAAAAGTGACTCTACATGGAGATGATGACAAGGAAAGCAACATAGAAGCCACCTGTAATGGAAATGTTGTGAACAAATGGTAAATTACATGGAATATAACACACTGGTTTTGACTACCTCCTCCCTCGTACAATCGCATCAACACCACAAACGATGTAGCACAAAAAATTCACTGTCATCAAGGACTAAGCCTCGGACCTCTTGTTTTGATTACATTGCCTATTGTTATTCACTACAGATAGCATATTGAATACAATTCAATTCAGAAATATGTTGAACTAAAACAACTTGGTGTGGTATGAAAACTCACTGAAACCCAAAAACTAATTTACCAAGGAGCCCAATTACTTAAGTGACATGCAGACTTGTTCAAATAATTCATTCTATAAGGAGGCGATGGGAAAGCAACATAGAAGCCACCTGTATTGGAATTGGTATCTCCAAAATGGAAGATTACAAGGAATACACTAGCTTTCACTACTCTCACTGAGACTATAGCATCAACATTCAAAATGATGTAGCACAAACAATTCACCTTGTCATCAAGGACTAAGCCCTTTGTTTTGATCACAGTGCCTGCGGCATTGCTGTTATTCATCATAGATAGAAAACCAGAAATATGTTGAACTAAATCAACATGATGTGATTTGCAAATTCACTGAAACCTAATATGTAAATTCACAGAATACCATGAAGAATCGCCACAATGTATAAATCTTCAAGTCTAGCTAAATACAAGATTACATGTCATTCAAATTCACAACACCCATACGCATAATTATATAAACCTAGAAAAAATCGATAAAGGAGTGTAGTTGCAATGTACTAAACTAAAATGCAAATCTCAGAAACCTACAATCTCTCTATTAATACCCAAACATAAAACCAAACTTTAACAGAATCCAATGCAAAAATATTAAATATATGAATTAAGTCAACGGGTGCTTCACCAGATCGATGAAAACAGTGTGGTGTTATCACCCAACCCTCATTCGAGTCTCCCACTGGCACGCTCATGATTGTGGTTGTGTGATCTTGTACTTGTAAAAATGGGTAAGGCTAGGTGCAGGTCCTAGGCCAAGGGACTTCTGTAGCAGGTAGGAAGTTTATGTCCCAGTGTTGACTGGAAGCTTTCAATGATATTTATATAAATCAAAACTTTCTTGAGTTTTCCCTTTCATGGTTTTCCAGTGGTAAAACATATAAAGCACAACTACATGGACAATTATATAAATTCATTGAGGTGAAATTTTCCAATTAACCAAATCCAAATGTTGAGATCTGTCATACATAAACCCATTCTTTAACTGTAACGAATACAAGTGGATAAAAAACCAATCCAGAAATCTTCAATCTAGGACAACCCAAAGCGTAGATCTGTGTCTCCACCACAACCCAATCCATCTGCAAAATATAGCACAACCAAATACAAGAATATGCATGAAGATGTGGTTTTCCTCTTTCTCGTTTTACTGAGATAAGTTAAAATAAGATCCAGGCATTCAATCTTACATAAACTCACAAAACACAAACCATAAAAACGATAAACGATCTAAGATTTTTAGCTTTCAAGGGGATTTTTCCCTTAGTAATCTGGACTCAACTTGAACATCTACAAAATAGGGCAGTTCGTACTTCCTTATTCCAATACCAAACTTGGAAATCAAACAACTATGAAAAGCAAACAAAAAATGCACCGACATTCATCTTAATCTGCCAATCAAGACCACAGTCATGCATATCAGCAAGAGCTGCCGGGATGCCCCTGTTGCAAGGAAACTCTAAAATCAAAAAACTCGTACTTCCATATTCCAATACCAAACTTGGAAATGAAAAAACTATGAAAAGAAACTAAAAAACGTACCGATATTCATCTTAATCTGCCAATCAAGGCCACAGTCATGCATATCAGCAAGAGCTGTCGGGATGCCCTTGTTGCAAGGAATATGCATGATTCTGTGGTTTTCATGTTTCACGTTTTACTGAGATAAATTCAAATAAGATTCAAGGCATTCAATTTTACATAAACTCACAAAACACGAAACATTAAATAGTCTAAAATATTTGTAGCTTTCAGAGAACTTTTTCACAAAGTAATCCTTAGATTCAACTTGAATATCTACAAAATAGGGCAGTTCGTAATTCCCTATTCCAATACCAAACTCAAAAATCAAACAACTATTAAAAGTAACCAGAAAACGTACGGAAACTCATCTTGATCTTCCAATCAAATCCACAATCATGTTAATTAGCAAGAACTATAGGGATGTCCTTGTTGCAAGCACTAAAGCGATTACAATAAAAACCCAAATTCTACGGTTGTAAAAATGCTCTGAAATCCCTAAAAGGGAAACCAAAGATGCATGAAATTCATAATGAATCATTATCATCTGAAATAAAACCCCTGCGATATCTATCACACTTCGAAATAGCATAATCAAATTCTACCTTCTTCGAGGGCATTGCAGGCTTGCAATGATCAGACATATAAGTCTTTGTGGAAGCAGGATCGGAAAGAATTTATGAAATAAGAGGTAAGAGGTCTTGTAAAACCTCCTTTAAAATCTCCAGCGATTCGAGAATATAGTATATGCAAAGATCTAGAGCTTCATCAGGGAAGAATGCCTCAAAGCTATAAAACGACTATTTGTAAGAGAGCTATAAAAGTGAAAAAACATAGATAAATGGTTTCTGTAACCCTCAAAGCTAGAAAAATGGCACCCTTTTCATTTTCTAGATGCTAAACTGGAATATGCTTGATGGCACTAATGCATAAATTTCACACCCATCCCATTGGGTCGTAGTATCCCGAGCAAATTCCTAAATCTTAATGATAATGTCATCCTTGTAAACCAAAGGAAGCTTCTGAACTATATTATGTCTCTCATACCTACACACTCTTCCATCCAATATGTCCAATACAATATCAAGAACAAATGTGCGGATCTTCTAAAAAAATAGTATCATCCAAAACCGCAACATGAAAAAATAGGAAGAAAGTTTCCAATATAAGTGACAGTTTGTGATCTAGATTGTTATCCACATCGACAGGACCATGATTGACAGTTTGAAACTTCATCTTGAATAAGCCACTACAAATGATAATAATGTAAAAGTTATGAAAAATATCTTCCCTCTACTAGCCAAAACCCTTTTAGTTGACAGGAAATCTCAAATGCATGCAAAATGAAAAAGGAAAAAGCGTAGAGCATAGAACTTACCAATAAAACTTTTCTGATTGGAATCTTTGGCCTCTACGAGCTTCTTCTCCAGATCTTCCAGCATCTTGATCTCCCATTGAAGGTGTTGGCTGGTGAAGAGAGCCCCCAGCCCATGCCTAACACATGCTCCCAAGTGTCTGCACAACCAAGGGGCATATTTGAGGAACTAAATAGATCGGTCATATTCCACTCAAATAAAGCCTCCAAATCACACATTGCAGTGATTGGGAAACTCTACAATATCTAATCATTAAGAAGATAATAATCTGGGAATTGTTTTTAAAAATTTAACTGGCGAGAAAATGAAAAGGGCGCTACCTTGCAAGAATAAGAAAACTACATCGAGTGAACAAAAAATGAGTGACCTGGTTGAGTGATCCGGAGAATGCATGTGAGCATATTGGTGGATCAATTGAGATAGAAACTTACAAGGGTTCAATTCATGGTTTTTTCCTTTAGACTCTCTTTCAACAGGTAGAGGCGGGAAAATGTGCACCATTTGCTCACACGTGAGTCAAATTAAATTCAGTTAAATAACTTTTAAAAAGAAATTTGTGATGCTTTTATACCAACTATATTGTGTGATCGAATTAAATTATTGACATGAATAAGTTAATAGGAGATAATGCTTATGAACAATGTAGAGTTTGGACAAATTTGGACGGTATATTTTTATTAGATTGAATTGTATATCAAAATTTTAAAAATAAAAACTAAAGTAATAGTTTAAAAAAAATTAAATTAAATTAAAGATCAACTTTGAGAGCGTTTATGCATTCAAATATATTGTTTTAATATAATGGAGAGAAGAAGCCAAAACCTTATGTGTTGGAGAAACCTTGTCCAAAAGCACAAATCTTAAGAAAGGAGTGACTTACCACATAGCCTCTCGTGAGATTAATGGGGTTCATGATTTTATTATTGGGATGGAAATTAAGTAGGAATCACCCTAAGGAGGGTAGTGACAAAAAAATATCCAAGCACATCAAAATCCACACTGGATGTCTCTTCCCCAAACAAGATACATAGGGTTCAATACACTAATTGTAAATAAGCTAGATTGAAAATTGAAGATAAAAATGCAAAAATGAAACTTCCATGGAAATGTCTCCTTGAAAACCCAAAATTCCATTTCAATCAAATGGCCTAGTTTCAATCATTTTTTATGCTAAAATTTTGCTTCACACCAAATAGTGTCTATAGAGATTCACACTTTAAAGAGTGGTGCTTGTTGAATTCAACATAACCAAACTAGAGAGCAAGTAAGAGGAACATCTCATTTTCAGATGTCTTATCTTAGTATCCATTATTTGGACAAAGGGAGGTTTTACTACCTTCAGCGAGACTTGGGTGGCTCCCTCTCCACATTCTGTCATTGTCCAAAAAAAATATGCCTAACTATTTTCATGATGGATATTTTCAAGCATAGATCACAATCCTTGTGTGGACCTCTCCAGCTAATCCTTGTGTGGACCTCTCCAGCCAGATCCCATCTGGAGGATCACCTCTTTCTTCTATGTTAATTGTCTACTCAAGGAAGCAAACAACATACAAAGGCCTAGACCACTCCAAATTTCAAATCAGTGAGACATGGATTTCCTCTTGACACCCTCTCTAGATGGATCAACTGACTTCCATAACTCTTCTAAGGAACTCACGTTTCATATCCCAGGGCAGACATCACCAGGACGATAGAAAAATCATCCATGGGAGGTCCCTGAGACAGACTCTCTCTATGTAGGAAAACTCTCCAAGTTTGGTTAAGCACAGAATATTCCATTCAGAGTTTCTTCTAACGGACCTTGGATGTTAGGGCCACACTCTAACCCAGGTATGTATAGTGGATGTAATTTCAAGTCTGTTTGACCTACTTGTCATTGTCATTATTTGGCATTGATAAAATTGTCAGGCACACAAAAGTTATATTGACAAAGGGTTCTTATCCAAGGAAAAAAAATATGTCTAACATTGTGTGAGCTTGCAAACTACTTACTCTGTAAGACGTTGGAGCTTGGATATCTTGCATAGAGTGTGGGGAAGGAACCCATATGCTCCATTGATCACTGTGTATTAAATGAGAAAATTAGGAATGTTTGTGACAATGTTGGGTGGAGGATGGAGGAACTTTAGCACAATTCTGGCGATAACAATAATATAGTTGAAAATGGGCTGGAGGTTTTTACATATAAGCTCTAATTGAAGTTAGAGTTAGTTATATATCAGATGCTAATTGTTCTTTGAAATGATGATTAGAAGCTAGAAAGTTAGGAAGATGAGATAGAGAGGACACTAAAGCTATGAATTGGCAAATGCTCTAGTGGAAGTTAGCTTTTGGAGTAAAATTCAAACTGTTAAGAACATGCTAAGAAAATGGTTTTTGATCAAAGATTCAATTGATCAAAACATTAGGAAACTTAGAAGTGACCTATTTAACACAAAAACAAAAGTATTAATCCCAAGGATATACTATATCGTCACCCACCAGTTCTGATCGAGGAGGAGAACCCATAACAAAATCCCATGGCCCCAGAACAGCTCAATAGGGACACAACAACTCAAAAGCACCTCATTATATAGTTTTAATTTCATATGTTGTCAACCTAGTTTTTCTGTGTGTTAAAGTTGAAGTTTTGAATCTCAGTCACGTAGTAGAGAACTCTTTGAACTTGTTAAAATATTTCTTGTAAATTCCAATAATTGTAGGATGACCACAAAATGTACGGTGTTAAGCCCTTTGTTTTGGTCTTCAGTATAAAGTATTTTCAGCTCTAAAATGGGAGACCCAGTTATGGAAGGCTGATTATATATAAATAGTAACATGTATTTTACTAAACAAAAAATAAATAATTAAATTGCAATCTAAACAACGCCGCAACAAGTTTCAATCATGGAAACAACTCAACATACACTAATACATAAATTAAAAAATGCATTCTTCCCTATATTAAACCCTAACAAATCTGTATAGGGCTCGGAATTTTTCTTACTTGGAGAAGCTGCTGCTTGACGATGGCTTCCGAGATGAAAATTCGTGCTGCCACCAATGCCTCCCATTATAGGGAACCCATTATTGTCCCATTTATGCCCTATAGTAGGCGATGTGCTCCCCATAATTAAGGGCCTTTTCCCCATGAACCGATTTTTAGCTCCATGAAATCCCTCAGAAGAATGCACTTGTGCATGATTATTATTAGAACCCTGATGTTAATGCCCTCCTCCTTCGATGGGACCACACATCATAGAATACCTCGAACTAGACGAGGCCTCAATTTTCTACCACGATGAATTTACTTAGTGAACCTCTTACATAGCACATGCAATTGGCTTAGAGCTCCAGTAGACTATCGCTTTTATTCCTATCAGAAAATCCACAGACGCAACAGTAATGGCGGAATGGACTGTACAAATTTCAGGCTTTTGGCAAAACGATTTAGTGAATGAAGCTCCAACTCTTGGATTGATGGTGATGGGACATGTGCCATTGTGCACCTAACCTGATCAACGATAGAGATTATCCGAATCGTTGGATGAAAATATGGATGAAAAAAAACATTAAATTCGAAGAGTAGTTTCCACTTGTTGAAAGCCTTAGGGCGTAGTTAAAAAATATCTTAATATTAATATTTTATTTAATTTCAGATTTCAAGTTAGTGGCTTCTTTGTTGGGCCAAATGAGAGAATCACATCAATTATTGTTACAATGCTATGGTCTATATGCATTTGGTGGGTAGGTTAGAATGAGTGGGTTAGTGAGGTGGGCCTCTTATACCAAACCATGAAAAGTAAGCCATCAATTTTTCGGTGATTTCTTCCATTTCTTTTTTTACTTTTTTTTCTCAGGGTTTAAGGGAATTATGCGGAATTACTCTTTTATTTTTGAGGTCTTTTGAAGATTTAAAAATAATTTATAACAAATTTTGATTTTTTAATTATTATTTAGAAAATTTAATCTTTATTCCATTAATGAGGCCAACAATGTATGTATGTTGTTTGAACAAGATCATAAGAATTGGAGGTTCATCCTAAGAAACCTACCAGTATGTTTACATAGTTGATATCTAACTCTTGCTATATGTAGATTGTTTTTCATTGCTCGATCAAAATTGAGTTTAGCACGTCCTTCATCAAGAGTAGACCATGATTATATTCGAAAGGGGATCGTATTTGAGTGACAGGGTCAATATTCTAGGCCCAATAATTATAAGAATTTGGATTCATCTTCATAAATGATAGCTTTAGACTATGAATGTTTGATTGATTCAATCATTGCAAGTTTTTCTCTAATCAAGGGATGTGTACAAGAGAGGATATTTCTCTAAAAAAATAGAATGTTCTTGACCTTCCAAATTGTCCATATAGAATATGTTGAGGCTATACTCCACATGCTATAGAGACTTTTAAGGCTTCCATTGACCACTACTCTAATTGTAAAATAGTTGGTTAGCATTTCCCACTACTGGATTAGCCAAACTTACAAATTTCTCCAATTATTCTCATACTTATATGGCACAAACACAAGTAAGGAGAAGGCGGGAGCAATCTTTACACTTATTCTAGCAACATGAGCACCATGTAAGTCCTTGAATACCTTTGTGTTTTAGAGATTCCCTTGAGAGGATTTCATTTATACTACAAAATTTGAAAAAGTTGTCACATTTTCCTAACATTTGAGATCCCAATTTTTCCTCCATATCTTCAATTTTTGGATTTAAACAAGTTTCATAAGTGATATAAGATAAACTTGTTTCAAAAAATAAACCCCTATTGGAGAATCTCGCCTAAGAATATTTTCTCGTTCTCTAAAATGATTCAACCTCCACTGAAGAATGCCCCCACATATGTTAACATACTCCTCTTAGATATAAATGAGCCAATTAAGAGGGTCTTCACATTCTCTAAAGGGTCTTGTATTTAGTTTTTATTAGTTTGTGACCCCATTTTCCTCACAACTTTATCTTTACCATTAGTTACTTTGCATATATAGCGTTTTAATAATGGTGTAAATTTTTGGATGGATGCACTAGCATACTCATGAAACTCAAACTCATTGCTACCCTTCCATTTAAACATTTCCTATAATTTATGGTTGTGCAGACTTCAACCTTTGTTTCATTTTCATTTATAAACTACAAGCATGACACATCTCATCCATACTAGGATTTAGACTGCACCTTGTTTCTCTCAGTACGAAAATGGAAAAAAAAAACAGTTCATTCTTTCTATTACTCACGTTTTGTTTTCAGACACCCCACCCCACCTACTTTAATTGTTGTTGGAAGCTATTACTAAAAGTATCAAATTCCTAAACCATATGTTGGCATTCTTACTACCTATTGGCATTCCTATTACTAAAAGTATCAAATTACACCACAGGTTTCTTACTACCTATTGTTTCTGTTGCTTCTTTTTGGATCAATGTGTCTATTTTGACACATTCCTCATTTCCCTTAACTAACTTCTTGTCATTATCCAAGAATTTAGTATAAGATTTTTCATCTGCAGAAATCTTGTATGCATCATTCTGTCCAGTCATGCCAGTTGCCACTGGCTCCACTAAAGCAGTTGCAGCCTCAACACATGCAGCCATAGCTTCCTGAGCCCATTGATGTCGTTTAGAGGGAGGTAGGGCATCTTCATCACTCGGTAGGCTACTTCTCAAATGATATTTATCAGCAAGAAAGAAGATCATTTTAGTAAGACTCTACTGCTTATGAGGATTGGTTATCAATTATTAATGTATCTCTACTCTAATAAACAAGATGATCGATTTAGTTTTGGAATGAATTTCTTTTATTCTGTGTTTGTTGTTCATATTTAAAAAACTTTGCAGGTATATTTGGGAGAGCAGTATGTCAACAGTCACACTTTATCAGATGTTACCTTTTTAGTGGAATTTGAGTGACGTTATGCAGTAACACATTTAATAAGTTTATTGTAAATGGCATATCGTTAGATCTTTGAAAGGGGATAGCTACTCAAAGGAGTCTGAATTGGTTTCTATGGAAAAGTTAAGATAAAGCTTTCTATAAATATTGAATGAGTTATTATAGAATGTTGTTTTAACTTTTTACTCTAACAAATGCAAACAATATGGTGCTTAAATGCAGGTAGATGATTTTATGCCCACAGGGTTGCACTTCTGGCATCTTTAGATGCATTTCATGTTATGTTTGATGGTGGCTACCGTGTATGAGTGTCATTTTTTTTTGGCATGGGATACAATTGGTTATCTTAGATATGGCTTGTCTCTCATTTTTTGATTCCTATAAAATTCAAGTGATATAATTTGATGTTATTGTAGATTTCATTGTCTACCCTAGAATTTGATATTGTCAAACATGTTAAATGCACTGTGGCTTCAGTATCTATCTAAATTTTTATAATCAATTTTCAGTAGATAAATAATGGTATCGGGAAATGGGTGGTGACTATAAATTCCCCCTATGTGCCTTAAAAGTGACCAAGTTCGATGGCTAACCAAAACACTTTATTTGATACACATCAAGAAGTTGGAGAGTTTACAAACAAGTCGAAACTAGGTATTGTATTTCTAGTTTCAAAGAAAGACATCATTATTTTGCTTGATTCAAATGCTAGGTTCATATTTCAAGGGAATTAGATTTATTTTGATTTAAAGCGGAATATAAATATTTTTCTAGGTTAAATAAGAGATTTAATAAAACAAAGTAGGAATTTGTAGGGTTTCCGATAGATTTGTTGCGCAACTATTTTTTCCAATTGTACGACTATACTTACATATTGTATGATGGTATGGACTGTACATAATTTGTATCACATATCCAATTTTTTGGGTTGTTTTATCTATTGTCTTTGATGCCTCAGAAAGTGTCTCTATAATTTTTATCTTTAGGTTGAATTTATGGAGATTTGGGCAAATATGGCTTCCTTACACCACCTGGGTGATGATGTAGCACTTGACTACTTTGTTTCTAGCTACTCAGTTGCATTTGGTACTTGTTTTAGCATCCCTTGTGGGTTCCTCCTTTCACATAGTTTGTATTTGGTGTGGTTGTGGTGAGTTGGCATATGCATTTGATAACTCGGAATGCTCTTTGTGATGAATGTACAAGCATTATCAATGGGCATGGAGTCAAAGGATGAGTATCAATAAGAATTATCAATGACTGGTAGTGGAATCATTTAGGAATGGTGGCAGATATGAGAATTACTGTCCACTAACACAAAGCGTTAGCTAGAATGAATTTTGTGTTAACTTTAGAGGAATGGGTGAAAACATTTGAATATGGATGAAATCAAAGCTTCCTATCAGAGGATGAATTGTGAATCATATATTTTCATTCAAATGCTGTAGACAACATATATAAATCGAAAACTTAGAAAGAAAACATTTACAAAGGAAAACACAGACCGAGAAATATTGCCACATGAATCTCTTCTTTGAAAAACTTTGTACTTCTACATTGATAGTTTTATTAAGCTCAGACAAATATTTCACTACAAATATTGTTTCTTTTTCTCAAACTTTGAACCCCCTGTACATTGCCAAACATGAAGAAAATATACAAAATGTTCTTCGTAACGAGCCCTAACTGTGTATTAGCAAAAGAGTATTTTTTTCTCACAAATGCCTAAATTTATGGAATTATGTTTTTCTTCTCCTCCCTATGAAACTTCATAGGTTTTAATCTATTTTTAAATTGTATAATGTATAAGTAAATAATATGTGTATATATTTAATTATTTTAAATCACATAACATATGAACTTTATATATTTATTTATATTAAATCTTTTAACATATGAACTATAGTAGCATATTTATATTAATTATATATTATTATTATATTTACATATTTTACCGTTATTAAGGTGAAAGAAGTTTATATATCATAAGGGTGCTTATAAAATATCTACCTATTTTATAAATTCTATTAAGTATTATATTTATATTTCTTACAAGTATAGTATGGATGGACTATGAATGTATGTATTTTAACATAATTCCCTAAAATGAAGCATGTTTTGTTGGGAGAAAGAAAATGGGAACAATTTCAATATTATGTTTCCCTTGTGGTTTGAATTTTGTACTTTGGTGGGGTGTTTTAGAATAATCTCACTTGTTATGCATGCTTTAATTGGTAAACATACCCATATGCTTTAAATGATGATGATGATGAACTAGATGACAATGACAATGATGATGTTTTTGATGATGACGATGATGGAAATGATGATGATGATGATCATCATCGTCATCTTTGTCAGTGTCATCATGATTATCACAATAGTCATCATCATCGGAATAATCATCATTGCCATTGTCCTTCAGATCATCATCATCACGATTATTGGAATTTTCATGAGTTATTCATCATTACCTTTGGAATAAGAAATAACATCTACCCAAAATATGTGATTAGTGGAAAAGGGACATGGAGGACACACACGATTTATGCATGAAAATAACAACTTATTTTTTAAGATGATCAACATCATCATTCTCATTGTATTCATCATCATTGTCATTGTCATCATCACCATCATCATTATTCATTTCATTTCCATCATAATCATCGGTGATTTCGTCATTTCCATTATCCTCATCATCATCATCATAATCGTCATCATCATCATCATCATTGTCATCGTTCTCCTCATTATCAACAACATTATCATCATCATCATAACCATCCTCAATATCATAATCATTATACTCATTTTCATCTTCAACATCTGGGTGTAAAACTGGATGCAAAAGTGAATAAAAACATGGATCCAAAAAAGGATGCAAACATGGATGCAACAAAAGTAGGTGCAAAAGTGGGCGCATAATGGGGTGCAACAAAAATGGATGCAAAAGGTGATGAAAAAGTGGATGAAAAAAATGATGCAATCATGGAAGCAAAACCTGATGAAAAAAGTGGTGCAAAAGTGGATACAACCATGGATGTAAAATTGGATACAAAATTGGATGCGAAAGTGGATGTAACAAAAGTAGATGCAAAAGTAGTCATAACACCCAATGCAAAACCCGATGCAAAAGTGGATGCAAAAATGGATGCATAAAGGGATGCAATAACTGATGTAAAATTGGATGCAAAAAAAGATGCAAACGCGGATGCAAAAATTGAAGCAAAAGTGGGTGTAAAAGTAAGCACAAAAATGGGTGTGAATTGGGACGCAACAAAAGTGGATGCAATAGTAGATGCAAAAAAAGACGTAAACATGGATGCAAAATAGGATGCAAAAAGGGATGAAAATGTGGGTGCAAAAGTGGACGAAAAAATGGATGCAAAAGTGGATGCAAAAATGGCTAAAACAAAACGAGATGCAAAACTAGACTCAAAACAGGATGTAAAATTTGATGCAAAACTTGGCGCACAGAGGGATGAAAAAAAAGAAGCAGAAGTGGATGCAAAAGTGGATGTAAAAAATGATGCAAAAGTGGATGAAAAAAGGGGCGTAAAAGTTGAGGCAAACATGGGCGTAAAAGGGGGCGCAAAAAGAGTAGATGTACAAACTAGGTGCACAATTAGGTGCAAAACTAGGCTCAAAACTTGTTGCAAAACCCGATGCAAAACCTGGCGCATAACCAGGTGCAAAACCCGGTGCAAATTACGTCGCAATTTGCGCCAGATTTAGAGAAAGGATGCAAAAAACGCCTAAAATAGCACCAACCCGTGAAATTGTGCCATTTTGTCCAAAAATTGAAGAAAAATACACTGAAAGATGGTATAGATGCAAAAAAGGATGCAAAAAGAGACGCTAAATCCATTTTTTGTTGTAGTGTGACCATTTGGAATAAGTGAAGTCAGTTTAGAAACTTACTGCTTAAACTTTCTCTGTTTTTATTTTATTATTTTTAGTTTCCTTGTGTTATTTTTCTTGATAGCTCTTGGCCAATACATTCGGATCTACAATAGTTATTTTAATGATGTAATAAATTCTCCATGGATATATTTGGATGATTGTGTATGGTTCTTTCAATAGTTTCCATACCTTTCAGACACCCCCTCTCGTTTGGGATAGTCTTATTGTAATGGCTCTTTTTTGCTAATCTTGTATTAGCCTTTTAATACAATCAAATTACCCGTTTCTGTACAAAAAAATGTACCAAAAATGATCATTTTTTCTTTCTTTCTATATTTACTTTTATGATGATTAAAAAAATATTGTGCTTTTCGGTTTTTAGGAAGGTTATGAAAATTCAAAAGGACAAACAAGGGGAAATGCAAAACATGCCACTAGGGATATCTAACAAAGTGTAAAAGGAAATGGTAAAAGAAATGGGCATAATTGCATCATAGGAGAATCCATCCCATAAAAATGTGCATCAAAGGTATGTAATCATTGATTCATTCTTTAAAATAAAATTAGTTTAATTATCGCATGGAATATTAATGCTCAATTGTGTAGGATTGAATAACTCTTGATTCAATTAATTCATTGGAAAATGCATTTATTTATACAATTCATATGGCAGTTGTGATTCCACTTCTAACCAACCTCTTCATCTTCATACATGAATATTCACATTCAAAAAATATATTTACAATATTTACATATGGAACCAGAATCCGAGGATTAAGTATCCAACATCCCCCCTCTTAATCCTAAGGGGTATTTGTGAGTTCGAGCATGGTTCTAAACCTTTCAAACTTTTCTCATCCAAGTGCTTTGGTGAAGATGTCGACAATTTACTCATTTGTGGAACAATGTTGTAGATGATCTGTCTTTGCCTCTACATGATGTCGAATCAGATGGTACTTTGTGTTTATGTGCTTGGTTCAATCATGGAATCTGGGTTCTTGGCCAACTTGATTGTAGAAATGTTGTCAATAAGTAAGGGAGTGAAATTTTATCACTTCTCCTACAAATATTCAAGTATATTCCTGATCCACACAATCTCCTTTGTTGCTTCTACAACTGCATGCTTATATTGTCAAATATGTTGGAACTTACTATTTGCGTGATCTCCATGAAATAGTTGATATCCAAGACTCATTGTGGCACCATAAAAGTTTGAATCAATGTACCCAATGAGTTTGAAGTCTTCCACCTTATTGTACTTGAGTCCAAAGTCTTGAGTCCCATTCTAGTAACTTAGAACTCCTTTTGCTACAAACCAATGTCCTTCACAAGGTTTGTGCATGTATCTGGAAAGAATGCCAACAACGGAATAAATATTTGGTCTAGTAGTGGTAAGATAGATAAGGATTCCTACAAGCTATTGGTACTTTGTTGCATCCTCTAATTCTTTTCCTTCACTTGATGTGAGATTCAATTTTTGTTCCATTGGAGTTGAGAGAGGGTTGCATTATGTCACGCAAAATCTATTCAATAATTCTCCAACATAATTTTTCTGATATATGACTATGTACTTAGGATGTTGAGTTACTTCAATTCCTAAGTAATAATGAAGATGTCCCAAATCATTCATTTCAAAAAAAAATCATATCTTTCTTTATGGATGCTATATAATCTTCATTGTTCCTAGTCATCAAAAGGTAATCTACATATACTACAAGAAATACAATAGATATTCCAACTTTCTTCACAAACAATGTTGCATCATCAAGATTATAATGCTTGAAATTTAGATTTATAAGATGCTCGCTTAGATTTTCATACCATGCTCATGGTGCTTGTTTTAGGCCATACAAGGATTTGACATGCTTTCATACCTTGTTTTCTTGTCCCTTCGGGTTGAGACATGAAAACATTTTCTTTCACGTATCCTTTCAAGAAAGCAGTTTTTACATCCATTTGGTGGAATTTCCACCCATTTTGTGCTACCATGGAGGGAAAAGTGAGGATGGTAGCCCATTTTGTGCTGCCATGGAGGGAAAAGTGAGTATGGTAGCCCATTTTGTTGTGGGGGAGAATGTTTATTCATAGTCAACTCCTTTTTGTGCATAGTTTTTTTCCACAAACCTTGCTTCGTGTTTTTCGAGTGATCCATATGAGTTCTATTTGTTCTTGTATACCCACTTGCAACCAATTGATTTGGTTCCAACTAGAGGTTCAACTAGCTTCCAGGTTACATTATTTATGAGGGCATCATATTCATTTTTCATAGCTTCTTTCCATTCATTACATATAGAAGTTGGTTCAAAATTAGCAGATAAATTCAATTCCCAATCAAATGATACATCCATGTCATCACCTAAGTTATCTACTTCTCCTCCATCATCTTGTCTTGTTGAGTTTCTCGTTCCTGTCTTTTCGACTTCATTTGGATGGAAAATTTCAAGTATCGTCATGGCTCATTTTTTAATCTTCTTTGAAGGTCCAGGTTGATTAGCTAGAGGTGCTTCATTCTCTTCAAGGTTCAATCTTCCAATCCTCTTAATAACATCATCCTGTTCAAATGAAGTGGTGGGAAATTATTCTTCATGAGTTTCTTCATGAGGGGGTGTTGGTGCTTCAAAAGGAAATTCCAAATATTGATCTTGATCCAATATTGGAATTTCCCCTTCAAGATTTGGAATTTCATTATCAAATTCATAATATGTCTTTAGATGAGAAAACTTATCCACATGATCAAGTTTCCTTTCAATAGACTTGTCATTTTTATTAGTTTAAAGAAAAATGACATCTATGGAAAAAAAAAAATTTCTTGTTTACCTCATCATAAAGACGGTATTCCTTGGAAGTGTCTGAACACCCCAAGAAAATACATCTTCTACTTCTCGCACCAAGTTTGTTTCTTTGATCCTTTGGTACCAAGGCATAACAGGTGGAACAAAAAAAATTGAGATGCCTAACCGAAGGAAGGTTGCTAAACCACATTTCATGTAGAGTCTTGTATTCAATAGCATGAGATGGAATTTTGTTTCTCAAATATGTTTCACATGCTAATGCATCACCACAAAACATCAGTTTCACATTCTTGAAGAACATCATTGATCTTGCCATATTCATTAATGTTCTATTCAACCTTTCTGCTACACCATTTTGTTGAGGATTATAAGGAATTGCAGTTTGATGTTTAATTCTATGTTTGGAAATATAATCTTCAAATTCATTAGAGATGTATTATTTACCATGATATGAATGCATTGTACCATTACGTGCTTGTACTTTATTCTCTTTCCATGCATGAGAGTTCTTGAATGTTTGAAAAGCTTCAAACTTTGACTTCAATAAGTATACCCAACACATTCTAGAATAATCATCAACAAAGGTCATGAGGTACTTATTACCATTTGCAGAAGGAATTGGCGTGGGGCCACATAATTCAGAATGAACCAGTTCTAACTTTCTACATGCTCTAATTTTAGACTCTTGAAAAGGATGCTTTCTATGTTTTCCTAGAATATATGCATTAGATTTGTTCCTTTGCTTAGGAATAGTAGGAAAACCATATACACCATTATTTCTTAACAAACGAATAGTGTTATAATTCAAGTGACCAAATCTTGCATGCCGCAATAAATTGGATGACAAATTACCTTCTGCAAGCTAAGACATATAGGAAAAGTTTTGAATTGTTTCAAAATGACCCTTCAACTTTAGCAACTTTCCATATTCATACCCAATCATGATGACCTTGTTAAGGAAGAACTCTATAAGAAAAAGTTCCCCATGGAGAAGTGAATGTGGTTTTGTCTTGGTATGCCATATGGATTTGTATCTGGTTATATCCACTAAAATTGTCTAGGAATGAGAAAAAGTTCTTCCCTTCTAGGCTATCTAACACCTATTCAGTAAATGGTAGCGAAAAGTGATGTTTATTTTTGGCCTTGTTCAGTTCTCTTTAGTCTATACACACTCTCCATTTACCTCCTTTTTTTGGAACAATTACAAGCGGTGATACCCATTCATATCAGATATTGGGTAGATGAATCCTACTTCGAGGATTTTTTGTAGTTCTATTTTGACAATATCCCTTAATGTTGGATTCATTCTATGTTGTGGTTTTCTAATAGGAGTGGCATCATCCTCAATGTATATATGACGTTCACAAATGTTTGGGTTCACCCACTTCATATCTGGATAACTCCATGCAAATGTTGTTTGATATTTAGTGAGTATTTGGATCAGTTTTTTCTCTTGTTTAGGTGTTGAAAGGTCACTAAATTTCAGTGTTATGTTAGGATTAATCTCTATGGTTTTGGTGGTTTCTTTTTTTTTTTCCACAAGACAAATGTTTTCCATAAGGTTCCCTTTTTCCCTATAATCTACAAATAATAAATGGCATGGTATTCTCCAAAAGAGATAGAGTTATCAAAGAGATTTTGGATAAAGCTAGAGATGGTTTTATCTTCTTGGGGAGTCTTGAGTTCCAAGGAAGTATTAATAGTTAAAATAGGGTTGATAGGATGATCAAAATCATTTGCATTGAATCACCAAGGAGTATTTTCAATATCAGAATGAGGTTTGGAAAGAGGATAAAGGATTAAGGTCATTGTCTCTAACCCATTGGTGATAGTCATATTGCCTTATATACAACCTATTGTTGAGGCCTGGAAATTTGTAGGCGACAACAGAAAGGGATTCTCCCCAATCAATGTTCCCAACTATCCCATTGACTATTTGGTATAGGGAATCCGTCCGGTTTGCGGTCCGGCTACCGTAAGTCAAGTAACGAAACAAAGGTTTTACCGGTTGCGGCCCGGTCCACCGAGTTTTTGTAATTTTTTACTTAATGTAGGAAATTCAGATGCCTAATTAGCCATGCGGGGTGGTGAGGCTGCAAGGAGCGTCACAATGTGATGCACAGGTTCTTACCTCTCGTCTTAGGCTCCCAAGCCTCCCAATCACATATGCAGCCCTAAAATAAACTAACTACCTATCTATCCACCTATCCCCGGGGAGCCAGAATATGATTTATTTATGAGTAATGTGGATTATTCATGTATTATAAATAGAAATTACAGGTAGCTGATATTCTTCTCTACGACACATGAAAAATTAAAGATATTTCAATAATAAGATAGCCAACTGTTTCATAAGAAGAATACATTACTCATAGTGGAAATCTTCATGAAATAAACCGGAAAACATTCATACAAGAACATAGGTTCAATGAGTTAGAACAGTCTCACAGTTAATGGACATAAAGCTGAAAATGAAATAGTTCCTCTTCAACAAATCCATAGCACAACATTTGAATATTCCACTAATCTTTCTCCAACAGGTAAACTGTAATTTTTTATTGCAAAAGGAAATAGTTTTTCTTACAATATGTCTTCACCAGTCTCACTGGGAAAAAGTATTTTTCCCTTCTAAGTCTCTTGCATTTATACAAAAGGGTCAGATTGTTGGGCTGCCCAAAGTGACCTTTGGGCTTCCCAACCTCTCGTCTCCCAACGTTCTACTTTTATTAAATGCTTTACAAAATAGTTACAAAATACAAAGGTGACTAATCCCTCACGAGGAGGGCCCCACTTGGCTGTCTAGAAACTTCCTCCATGCTGTAGCTTCAATAGCGATGCCTTCAAAGGCACAAGGCTCCAAAAACTGAATATTTATCTCAAACTTCTCAGCTTGTTTCTTGATAGTCTCGACCCTGGATGTACTCAATCGGAGCTGATCTTCCAGAATTTGTATACTGATAGCTAGATGATCTACTTCGCTTCTCAATATTAGATCATTTAGGGATTTCATATCCTGCACCTTAGCTTCTTCCTCCTGGAATCTCTTCTGCAATAGCTCCACAAAGGCATCGTGATCTAGGAAAGCTTCCAGGCTCTCTTCAGCTGCGATCTAGCACCAGTTGTATGTAATGAGAAGTCTTCTGAAAAACTCGGTGCATAATCCCTTTGTATTTTTTACTGCCTTCTTGAAGTCTTCAGCGGTGTTAATAGCAAACTCCACTAGGTTATAGTCCCGCTTGAGGCCCTGCTGGTATTTCGAAGGTAGATCCACTGGGGTTTCTTCGCTATTCTCCAACCTTGCCATTCTTGCAGTTAGGACCTTTAGAACGTCCTGGGATCTGTCCACAAAGTAGGATGCAGTTTCCAGGATCTCCTCCAATCGGCCGTCGATCTGTAGCACTCTACATCTTTCTTTTTCAACAGTGGTCTGCAGCTGCAGTATCTTGGTTTTCTGGGTCAATACATGCTCCTTGAAAGGCTGGAGGTTAACCTGCTGTTCTCTTGCCACTTCCAAAGCAGTGGTCAAAGAATAGATCTTCTCTTGATGTTCCTTTCTCAGTTCTTGAGTGTGCATATCATTTTCCTGCAGGAGTATCTTTAGCTGCTCTTCTAGCTCCTCCACCTTTTGCCAGTAGTTGTCCCTTCTCACTCTTTAGATCTTGGCATTCCTTCTGCACTTTCTCTAGGGCCTCCTGTGCTGTTTCCTTGACTTGCATTTCTACTTGGAGGGCCTGTACTTCAGATCTTGAGGACTTCATTTCCCACTGCACATCTTCATATTTCCTTTTCATCCTGTTGCTTTCTTCCGTCTCTTTCCTTAATGTATCCTTTAATTGAGCAGAAGATTTCTTAGATTGCTCCAGGTCTATCATTATATTGCCTACATTATCCTCTGAAGCTTGGATGAATGCAGACCCGACTCTTAGGGTAAATCTTGGATCCTGGTCAGTTCCTAACATAACAGCTGTATCTATTATCATTTTTCCAGGTAGACCTTCTTCCTCAACTTTCCTTTCTGTCCTCTTTATTATTCTCTTCGTTGCCCTATCATAATATACGGTGTTGAAATTAGGGATTTCCTTTCCCTTTTCCTGCACAAAAGGGACTAGCTTGAGTGTGGGGACCATGGCTATGCTGGTAGCAGGTACTTGAGGGGTCTGAACCTCAGGGTTCTTCACTTCCTGATCCTTCCCTGCTGCTGTTTTAGAAGCTGACTACTGTGTCAACTTTATTCTTTCAGCTTCTTGCTTTTGGAGCTCCTCATTGAGCTTTCTCTTTGCTTCCTCTGCTTTCTCGACTGCTTCCTGAGCAGCTCTTCTTTCTTCTTCTGTATGAATCCTTTCTGCAGCCTCTTTCGCCAACCTCTGGGCTTCTTCATCCCTCCTTTTGGCCTCTTCCTCAGCCTTAGCCTGTTCGTCCCCTTTTCCACCTTTGGTGGTTATCTTCTTCTTGAATCTTCTCATCAGTGCTGTCATGTTTGGAGCATTCTGAAAGACAGATTCGTCCCTATCGAAATGGTGGGTATACTCAAAATGCACCTTATTCTCTTTACAGTGCTTAGCTACTTTCCCGTGAGTATCATTTCTCCGGAGAGGCATCTCGCCAAAATGGAACTTTTCCAACTCCTCTATGAATTCAACAGCTTGTTTCAACTTGGTGAATCTGTAGCTTCCTAGTTTGAATGGAAAAGGAGGGTAGGCAGTCTTCTTATGTTCGAACAGAAAAATGCCTATTCCATCTATGAACACTTGTCTGACTGCCTCCTTGTGGACTATGTAATTTGTTGCATATTTGGGCAGCAGTGAAAGCGTTCTTGATCCTCCAAACATCCGGAAGTACATGCCATTTTTAGTTAAGTAATAATCCACGTATTCTTCTATTACTTGCATGGATTCTTCCGACATACAGTCACACTCCTTCAGGAAAATGAGTGTGTACAGTGGCATAATGAAGTGCTCGCAGACCTCTCTGTAATAGCTATGGTACTGGTGAGCCCACAATGGTCTATAAGCGGCATAAAAATGCATTCTTTCCCTGTCCCAGATGCACCTGAGACCGGGGAAAGGCTGGTTGCACAATATGCAGTCTATCAATATTGAACTCATATAGAATTCTGATCTTTTTCGGGACTCTCCCTCCAAGGCTGAGGTCAAGCAAGAAGAAATACTGCTGGATACAATGCTGGCCCAATTGAAAATTGTCCCTTGGGTGGCCCCATGGAAAATGATGGGTATCCACTCTAGCTTGAAGAGTCTGCCATGAGCTCTCCCAAAGACCCTATTAAGCATCAGAGCTATAAATCTATACGGATCCCTCAAGCTCGCCGTATCATATTCACTGGTCGGTCTGTACCGGAAATGTTTTCGCTGCAATATCATTCTCTTAAGAGTCTCTACCAGGTCCATTCTAATGCCATCCAGCCAGTCATCAGATAAGAAGACTTGGGCTTCTGGCAGGTGATAAGGAAATGCTACATATCCAGGGCTAAATGCAGCATAGCCCTGTCTGTCAATATTTTCCAGAATCATCGTGGTTGTATCTGCCCGGGGCAGAATCCAGCCCATTACCTCAGAGCATGGGAACAGCTCTAGCCTGGTGGCAAATTTCATGAGAGCAGATTTCTCTATGTTAGCATAGATGGATTCTTCTTCGAGGCCCATGTCGGGAAATTCCCTACGGGAAATCAATCTATATATTTCACCCCATTTGTACTCGGGTTCAACACCAGAAACACATTGAGTGTCTTCATATATGTATTCGGTCTTCGTGACAACCTCTACTTCTGGTTCTTCTTCGACCACAGGGGCCTTCTTCTTCTGCCTCTTGGACATGGTGTATTTGAATTCTTCCTGCCATATATAGAATTGTAACATTGAGAAATTCAAGGTGCAGACATTTATATGACAGTGTGCAGCGTTTTATTTCTTTAATGTGTATTATGACAACAATTTGTTAAAGAGACAAATGTATGCATGGATAGCTTAAAATGGCCTGACTAATTTGAACTGTTACAACCAAAGTGCAGCATTTAATGACCTTGTCTATATATAGCATGATGCAAACATGTCATATATAGTAAAAAGATAGCAATCTACTACTGCTGTATGATATTGAACAATTATATCAGCCACATTCAAGATGACAAGGAAAACTACATCAATAGGCCACCCATTTCTGCTTTCTATGCATGCCATGGTCCTTTTGCTATGCGGGAAAGACCGTAGCAGCTACACAGGATTTCAACGGCGCCTTAGAAAAACCATACCCATGCCCCTCTAGTCACCAAACTAAGAATAAAGATAAATTTCCTCTCACAGGATGAGGCTCGACCGCTGAGCTCTACGGGGTAGCTTGAGGTACATCGGTACAAAATGGCTGGGGTTTAAGTGGTGCGGAAAACAATAGTAGTAACCATGAGGCTTTCTCAACGGTGCCATGCCTACACCAATAGAAAAACATATTTCCTCTGGCAGGCCACGAATTCGACCCTAAGCTCGACGAGGATGCGCAGAACCACGAAGGTGGAAAACAGCTAGGGATTAAAATACGGGTAACGCACCATGGGATAAATAGCCCCCGAACCCCTAAAGAAGTCCATGGCAGACCTACCTCATACCTATCATGAATGTGAAAAGTGGTTTGGCGCAGACGACGTAACGACCGTCTGCGCCGAAACCCCTCAATCCCTACGTGCAGGGTAGCGAAATGAATGGCGGCGGAAAAATCAAAGCTGTCCTGATGGTTAAAATACCCTCCCATGGCCAAACATTATAACATATCCACTTATATAAGTGTATAACCTAGCAATTCGAGGAAAACGGTCAAGGACCTAAAACCACCGTAGAAAACCACTAACAGTTCAAATGGAATGGGAAAACGACAAGGAGCCTACCTAGCTAGGGATAAAATAGTGGATGAATTAAGGCATCATAGGAAGAAATCAAAACAATGGGTAGATCGATCCAAGCACCAGCAACGTCTTTTTGAAATTTCTTAGACCAATTTCAAGCACAAAATCAAACTAATCCAAGCAAAGGAGGGTCCTAAAATTTTTAGAATTTTGGGAAATTGTTGCAGCTGCAACACCTATGTATGCATTTGTTGTTGGAAGACACTATATCCCAAGTATGAGGGGGTATCCACTAAGTTTATCCTTGGTGTGGATAACAATCAAATATGTAGGATACCACTATGTATCTATGGTTACCAGACAATGTTTTCCAATATGCCATCAGGATAAACTGCAGAGGTATCTAAAAGTTATAGAAATGTAGTAGTTTGTCTTAACAGATTTTGAATGTAAATTTTTCTCATGGTATCTTAAGTCATTACGTTTATGGATTCTCCTAGGTCAATGATAGTTTTAGAGATTAGATTACCTGTTATGCAGACGTCGACTATTGGACTTCCTGAGTCATCATATTTTGGGTTAACAACTCTTCCTAGCACGCGGTTTTCCAATTGCCCTACAACATTGATAGATACAAGGTCCTTTATTTTCCTTCATGTCCTTTTTATGCAGGTATCTCTAAGGTATTGGTTATATATAGGGATTTCCTTAATACCCTGCATAAGGGGAATTTTAACTGACACTTTCTTAAGTTTGTCCAGTATGAGGTTTTCAAGTTTCTCAAATCGTTTGGATTGTAACCTTTATGGGAAAGGTGGATTAAGAGATGGTGGATCTGCAATAGGTTGTTGTTCTACTTTGGATTTTTTTTCCACAGGTTCATCTTCTAGCATACTATGTTTTGAGGGAGAAAGAGGCTATATGATTGTTCCTCTGGTTCATTTGTTGGTTGTGTTATGATTTTTTCAGAACGCAAATTTAATTGATTTATTTCTATGGTGTCTAAAGAATATGATGGATAGTTGGCCACTTTGGTAGCATATGTAGGTTGGAATATCCTATTGTTAGGGTTCAAATTAGGATTGGTTAGCATGGGTGGCCTTGGTATCGAAGTATTAGGATTTTGAACTTGTTGCTACATAACATTGGTCATTGGGGGAGGCATACGAGCAGGTAATTATCGTTGTTGTTGTTGTTAAATTATTGTTCAATTGATCTTTAGGCAATGATTTCAATTGAATTGTATTATTATGCAGTGTAATGGAATGAAAAATACACACTGATCAAGACAAATTTCACAGAAAATGGATAAGAATTGCTCAGTATAATTACAGTATAAATGTAATTAATTCCAACAGTATACAATAGTGTTACACAAAAGAGAATTTGAAACATGTGGATATGATTCGAATCTACCAACTCAATCTGACTGCATGGCTAACTAGAAGTGTCTAAATCACTATCAGAGCTCACTAAACTATTCCCATATGTCTAATTCAGTCTCTCGGTCAATTAAACCAGTTAAACTAATATGGTAGGTAAGAAGTAGGTGAGAATAGGCACCTACCCACAAGCAACCATGCAAGACTAGTGCTAACTGAACTAGAGGACATCTAATTGAATGTAACTAGAAAATAGCTTAACTTAACTAGTTACCAACTACCAACAATTGAAGGAGGTTGGCGGTGGCACTCCTAGTGGCTCCTAAATTGTATGGATTGGTCTCAGAGGCACATAAACTGATGCATGAAGGTGCAATCAGTTGCAATTAACCTCTATATGTGTTCCCCACACTCTAGTGATGGGTACTAGTGGCACCAATAGCCCAAGTGGACCCAATGGTTCTATTGGACCCAATATTAATTAATGACTCCTATGTTAGGAAAATATAATCTAATAGACAAGTATGGACAAGGGAGGATTATAAATCCTGACACCCCCCCTTAATCCTAACTTGGACAATTGTGTGCCTTGGAAACAAGGCCAAAAGTTACCCTTACAATCTAAAAGAATTAAAAAAATATGCTTAATAAACCAATAAAATAGGGGAAAACATCATGGGACCCGCCCCCCTCAAAATAAGCAGTGAATCAGGAAAAAACAAGCTAAAAACTTGTAAAATGTTTGTTACAATTTGCAACACTATGCAGTATCTTTGTTCTTCTATGAAGCAGCATCCTAAGACTGTGCATGAGAACCTCTCCAAAGTAAATGATTATGTCTGGAGGAATTTTCCTCTTTGGAAGAAGAATAAAATTCTCAACTGAATCAGGAACATAGACAACTGCAAGATGAAAACTGGACCCATGTAGAGCAACTGAGATCAACTAATGAGAGATAAAAAGTGCTTGAGACTTCAAACCATGTGAGAAAAACCAAAGAAAATGATATATGACATCCTTGAACATCAAACCATGTGAGGTAAAATCAGCTCCAAGTGTTAGGAGCAAGTGTCCAGGCGAATGCAGAATATCTCCATCCTTACTAGTTCTGTGACGAGATGAGCATGTGAGATGAGCATGTGATCAAAAGAAAGGTAGAGAATCCCCGAGACTGTGGAGAGTGAATGATTAAGCTCCATAATATTATATAGCTTCGAAAATAACCAATGATCCACAAGATATAATATCAACAAACTCATGAGAGAAAACCGACATCAAATCCCCAAAAACAATTTTGAAAGAGACTTACGATACTTGATTTTTCACACCAAAATTGATGAGAACAACTACAAGCATGACTGGAGGCTCTTGAAACTTAAAAATTGAACCAAATAAGATCGTATCATATCCAAATAAGTTCATATCAAATCCAATAATGTGGAACAAATCCAAGTGCTCCACCAAGATGGTATATGCACAATTTTCTCCTTCTTCAAAACTCTGAGTATTGGTGCATGTTTGGGTACACAAGGTACTCCCAAAAGACCGAGAAGCCACTCACACAAAAATATCATAGATCGACACACCAATTTTTTAGCATGGTTTAAACCCTCAAGAGGGAAACACTCCACAACCCCAGCCAAATAGCTACTTGAGGCAGTTTATTATGAAAAAGAAATAAAGTTACAAATGAGCTTCTCATAATCAATCAACTAGACAAGGACCCTCCATGCTCTTTAAAAATATATCATGGACCAATCGGGTGCTAAGCCACAGATCAAGGGTAGGTATGATCTAAGAGAAGATGAACCATCAGATCACTCTATGTCTAGAACATATCGTGATCATTGGATTAGATATTTACAAATTCATACTAAAGAAACACACTTTACCTAACATATATATTATCACAAGTTAAGCTTAACTAACTCCTAAGTGTCTAAATATCCTAACAGTGCATTCAATCATGTAGGAATTTCCTAGAAGCTCAAGATCAATGAGAGTGAATGGATCACTCCTAAAATATGATATTATTTAGAAAATATCCAAATATTCACAAAATATAATATCATCAAACTCATGAGAGAAAACTGACATCAAATCCCCAACAATAATTTTGAAAGAGACTTTTGGTACTTGATTTTTCACACCAAAATTGATGAGAACAACTACAAGTATTGATTAAGGCTCTTGAAACTTAAAAAATGAACCAAATAATATCATATAATATCCAAATAAGTTCATATCAAATCCAAGAGTGTGGAACAATGGTTCCAAGTGGTCCACCAAGATGGTAGATGCACAATTTTCTCCTTCTTCAACAAAACGCTGAGTATTTGTGCATGCAAGCATGTAGGAATTTGTTAGAAGCTCTAGATCAATGAGAGTGAATGGATAAATCATACAATCTGGTATTATTTCCAAAAAATCCAAATTTTTACTTGTATTCACACCAGCAGCAACATTAGAGAGAGAGGAATCGAATTCCTCTTCATTTTTTGAAGCAATCACTGGTAAACTATGCACACAATTTAAAATAGAAGAATAACCGGAGACTGTTTGCATATAATGGAAGGAGAGTTTTTATTCTATAACATATATTAGAATGTCTTCTTCTAGATCATCCATTTGAGAATATGAGGTATCATAGATCTCATAAAATTATGGAGTAGCAGGAGAAGGAGTCACTCCAAGGAGACTTTCTTCAATTCAAATTGACTGTGTGGAAGATTCTGCTTCTTCTTCATCTTGAACAACTTCATCAAAGAGAATAGAGGTTGATAATTTTGAATAAATAACTCTTGTGGTGTTAGGTGTGCTCTCCAAAATTATATAATGATCCTCATTGTGCTTTCCAAAGGTTCTATCCAATTATGTCCATAGATCCTTTGGGTATTCAGCAGAATCAATAAGGTAGCGTAAGCTTGGAGAAAAGGGCAGACATATTGTTCCAAAATCTATATCACCGACATTTATCTAGTCATTCTAATATTCATAAGGATCTTTACCAAGTCCAATAGATACCTCATAGAGACCTTGTCTCCTTAGATATGAAATCATCTTCAATTTCCATTCTGAATATTTTGTGAATGGAGTAAGAAGAGGAACTAGTACTCTCAAATCCATATGAAGTTATACCTACAAAATATCACTACAAAACAAAAAAAAATCACAATCTGTTAGAATCAATCCTTCCATATTGACATGTACACTTTCTCAGGGTCCTTCACACCTGCAAAGACTTCTCTAGACGAATCCAGAGTTAGCAATGCACACTTTGTAGGACTTATCTGGAAACCCAGATGCTTCTAGTGTACAATGGAGATTGGACATACTTACTTGTTTCCTGTATAGGTTCTGATACCATGTTAAATTATTTTCCCATTGATCTTCAGGAAATTAGTGCAATTGAATTGTATTATTATGCAGTGTAATGGAATGAAAAATACACACTGAACAAGACAACTTCCACAGAAAATGGATAAGAATTGCTCAGTATAATTACAGTACAAATTTGATTAATTCAGCAGTATACAACAGTGTTACATAAAGGAGAATTATAATAATGTGGATATCATTCGAATATACCAACTCAATTTGAATGCATGGCTAACTAGAAGTGTCTAAATCATTATCGGAGCTCACTAGGCTAAATCCAGATGTCTAATTCAGTCTCTTGGTAAGTTAAACTAGTTAAACTAATGTGGTTTGTGAGAAGTAGGTAAGAATAGGAGCCTACCCACATGAAACCATGAAAGACTAGCGCTGAACTAGAGGACATCTAATTGAATGTAACTGGAGCATAGATTAGCTTAACTAGTTACCAACTACCAACAACTGAAGGGGGTTGCTATTGTCACTCCCAATGGATCCTAAATTGTAGGGATTGGTCTCAGATCCACATAAACTGATGCATGAAGGTGTACTCAGTTGCATTTAACTTCTATATTTGTTCCCCACACTCTAGTGCCTGGTACTAGTGGCACGAATATCCCAAGTGGGCCCAATGGTGCTAGTGGACCCAATATTAATTAATGACTCCTATGTTAGGAAAATATAATCTAAAAGACAAGTCTAGACAAGGGAGGATTATAAATCCTAATAGTTTTTTCCTCTATCCAATGGTAGGTAATTTCTATCCATATGCAAGAGGTACAAGTTGAGGATTCTGCCATAG
>LPNX010212036.1:12500-34604 GCA_001517045.1 Pseudotsuga menziesii | reverse complement strand
TATATATATATATATATATATATATATATATATATATATATATTATAGTATCAAAAACATGTGAAATTTAGCATTTTCTTCAATAATATAGAATTAATCAAGAATATCAAAATACATTTTTAACAATTCATATACTTAGATTTTTGGTTTTGTAACTTACAATAAGTTGAAAAAACCATATGAAAACATTTAAACACCATTAAAAACATAAAGTAAATAATAATAATAACAACAAAAACACAAGTATATATATATATATATATGAAAAAATATATAATTATTAAAGAAAAGAGTGGGAAAACTATATATAAGTTTTAAACGAATATATATGAACAAAATAATTAAAAAAAAATAACATAAAGAGGTGGTACCACTCATAGAATAACCCCTTTTAATAACTTTCTCGCCCTTATTATATTGTTTGTACAAAAGCCACAAAACCTTTTAAGATTTTCGTTTTTTCTTTGGTTTTTAAAATATTTTGTTATACTAACATATTATATGGCATTTTTAATGTTGTTCCATATTTTATGTTGTTTTATTATTTTAATTTTATATTTTATAATTTGCATTGTTTTATATTATATATATTACAAAAAATATCTATGCAAGAATATCAAAAACTTTTTTTTAAGAATCCATATACTTACATTTTCGTTTTTAATTTACAATAAGTTAAAAAACCACGTGAAAACATATAAACATCATAAAAATGATAAAACAAATATATAGTAATAATAAAAACACTAGTTTGAAAAAAACAACATATAAAAAATATATAGCTTTTAAACAAAGTATGTGAAATATATTAATAAGTTTTAAACAAATGCATATCAACAAAATAGTTAGAAAAAATTTAAATAACATAAAAGGGTGACTTGATTGGAAAAATTGCTCCTTTAAAAAGTTGGTAATACCTTCTACATATTGCTTATACAAAACTCATACAACATTTTAATATTTTCTTTTTTTATTTGTTTCTTTGATTTTTTAAATATTTTGTTATAATAACACATTATTTGTATGTTTGAATATTGTTTCATATTTTATGTTGGTTTTTTTTAATATTGTTTATTTTTATGTTGTTTTATAGTTTCAATTTTATATTTAATAATTTATATTGTTTTATATTTTATATATATATTTTTAAATATTTTCTATTTTTTATGATTTGTTTTTTTTTTATATTATTGTTGTGTATTTATTGGAGTATTTTTTTAAATCATTATTTTTTAAGAGTTTTTCTATAGTTTTAAAGTGAGTGTAAGTTTTCTAAATTTTTGAAACAATATTTTATATTTTCAATTTAGTTGTACTTCGATGCTTTCTTATAATAAATTTTTTTTAATTGCGTTTTATGTCTTCTTCTTTTTTATGAGTTTTTGCATTTTTTATTTTATTTTTATTAGTTTTGGTTCAACAATGTGTTCCTGTCCTCATAAATTCCTTTATTTTATATGAAAAGAGTACTCTAATAATTTCAAGAATATGTTTTTTCTAATAAATGGAATTTTTATATAGTGTTACTAAGATGTTTAATAAATATAATTTTAAATTATGATAAAATGATATTATGCATTTTTTTTGAAATATTGTGCTATCGTAATTATCAATTTTCAATTCGGGGCTTGATTTTAAGGTTGCTGTAAATAACAAGAAGGATTTTGTTTGTCCATGTCCACATTTTTAGCCCCAAAAAATGGACCTACATTTTTTAGCCCCAAAAAGTGGACATATTAATAACATCACTTTTTGATTTGGAGGTGTATTTTGGTGTTTTTTTTACAAAAATAAGAGTTTTTATGACTAGAGTTCTTGTTTTGAGTATAAAGTTATAGTCAAATTTTATAACATGTTCAAAACATGTGACTGTAAAAAGTTCAAACACACCACTACAGTCAGTGCAGCTAATCAGTTATCCAAGGACTCCTTCGACACTTCTTTCTCTTCGAAATCCAATCCAGCGAGTTTTAAGCGAGTTTGGCAACTGTTACTTCTTCCACGGACTCGCGTTTTGATGTTGTCCTGATAGCTTGAACTTTGAACTGATGAAAGGAAAGAGTTTGATATCCTGACGACATCTTACTTGAGCTTCATATTGTGACGCCATTTTAGTTAAGAGATTAGCTTGCCCACGATGGAAATTTCCTGAAATTTTCCTCGAACCCGCTCTCTACATGCCTAGATTTTTCCTTGAAAAGAAAAATCATATGATTTCTCGCTTACATGCTATAAATTTATGCACAAATGCAACGCCTGAAATAACTACCAAGTTTACAACTTTTTTATCTCCACATATCGTTTTATTAGAATTTTCTTGTCTTTCTTTATCAATTTTACTTATACAGATTTTACTCCGACTAGTCTCACTGAAACTACTTTTACTCGGACAAGTTTACTTCTCCACACTTTTAGTTTGACCTTTTTATCTAAACAAATTTAACTCTCACAAATTATCACTTTGACAAACTTATAATATAAAATGGTTATATTAGTATATAAAGTATATGATTCAGTTCGAAGTGAAAGATTCATTTTTATTTACTAGAGTAAATCTACTTTGACGAGTAAATATTTAGTCAAAAATTATACTATGACAGGTCGATTACTATTAAATAACCAAACTATTAAATAATATTTATGTAGAAGTTACTCTTTGATTAGAAGTGAACTTTCACCAGGTGAAATCTGAGATATTCTTGATTTATTTTATAATATATATTTACCACACATAATAGGGTAATACCTACATAAACTTGATACATTCTAAAACCACTAGCTTCTCTTCTTGAACACTTTTTATACTTTTTCTTCTTTTCATTTTTCTCTCTTAGTGTGTCCTCTCATATATTATGCTTTCCATTCTTTTTTAACTATTTATACAAAGATTTGAATTATTCTTTATTTGGAAGCTACCTACTAACATTACAATTTCTAATTTAATTTATGAGTGTAAAATCATCAAACATCTTGACTTGCAGAAAAAAAACACGATTCAATAAATATGGTGAGACATGAACTCCATAATCTGGTGAGACATGAACTCCATAGTCGGTTCATTCAAAATGAGCCGAATATTTATTCTCTCGTAGAAATAATATTAAAAGAAAACTTGGTAAATGAGATAAACCATAAGGAAAATATATATATTAATAATAAGATAAAAGACGACATGTTACAATGGTGGCCCTGCCTTAAATATGGCTTAGGCATTTGAAATGAGGAGACGCCTCATTTCATAACTTAACTTAGTTAATCTAATTATTTAATTATTATCTTATTTTGTGTTTGTTACAATTTGTCACTCCTAAACAACTTCGCAGATGCTAGCATGTGTCCCATGACAATGATTTTGTAAATATGTTCACTAGCTGATCCTACAAAATTCTAAACAAATTTTTTTGTTATTGTAATATCATGAATTTTGGACCTAACACTTATGGGAATGAGCCCCATTGATTATGATGTTACCTTGATGTTTTATTTTGATATACTGAGTCAAATACCCCACTGCATATGGACATGATGATTTGTTTGATATATTGGCCGTAAGCCAATTGCATATGATAGATATATGATTGCTTATGTTGGGCATGGACCCTGAAGTGCATGGTTGATGAGATGTTTTTCATTGAGCGAGGATATCTCGAGAACATGGGTAAATTGATGTTTTGTGTTGAGCAGGAAGCTATGGAGTACATGAGTTTTGAGACAATTGTGTTGAGCATAAATCTCTCGAACACATGAAAAGATAATTTGGAAGTGTTGGGAATAAGACCTGGAGCCTTCCATGTTGATGTTGAGCATAAGCTCTCGAACATCAAATCCTTGGCCATTGTATCCTTAGGTGGATCCTATAAGTACATCCTAGCATTAGTGTTGAGCGAGGAGCTATGCAATTGCACTAAGTTTGTAACTCCTTATTTATAGCGTTGAGTATGGGATCTGGATAAGAGCTAGGAGTTACAGAAAAGAATTTATGATTTCGAGTGAAAATGACTCAAGTAAAATATTGTTCTCATGTGACTTATTTATAAGTGATTAAATGAAATTTCGAATTTTTGTATCTCATCAAGTACTAAAGAAATACCATTTTATACGGGGAAATCCAACATGGAAGGATGTTTAGAGTTGCCTATCCTAGTAGACCTAACCACCTACATGGTGACCTTAATGAAGAAAGTGTCATAAGTTTAGGGATCATAATCATGATACCCAAAGATAAGTGTTAACAAAGAAATATATTATTATATACTTTATACATGGTGTGTATAAAGAATAATCATAGTAATAATAATAATAACGTAAGGAAGAAGGAAAAGCTCCATTTATTATTATTATTAGTAAGAGAGAATTGAATATTATAATACCTACAAAAGTCAAATTAGGAACTAGTTAAAATTTCCCAAGTTAAAATATTGAAAGTACCTAAATTAAATAAAAAATGGTTAAATTAGGAAATCAAATGATTCTTGATTTAATTGTCCCTTTGACTAAGAAGTCTGTTTATAAAGTTCCAAGCCAAAGAGAGGCCTAGGGATCTCTTCCATATTTTTGGAGTCATTATTCTGCTTGATTATTCTCAAGAGAGTTCTTAGAGAACATTTTTCTAAGAGGAAAAGGGAAAAATGATCCAGACCTTATATATATCAGTTAGGGAAGCCCTACCTACCACATCCGGATTAAAACCACGAACGTTTTTGGGTCACGGTTAGGTGGAACGTGGTAATTCCCAAATGATTCGGTCATATAAATAGAGGTCAAATTTCCCTATGAATTGTGAATGTTGGGTAATTGACTGTGCACGGTTGAGCCATTGGAACAACTCCACGTTCTAGGTATGAGGTTCTTGGCTTCCTATATTTCATTATTTAGTATAATTTCATTTTAGAATATGCAAGTGCTTATGTTTAAATTCTAACCCTATGTTTACCATTGTGTTCGTGTCAAAATATTTAAGGGTTTACATTTTATTTATAAACCTTATGTGTGTAAATTAATTGTTGTTTCAGAAATAATTATGGTTTATTTCTGCAATATTTATTTATGTATTTATTAATAGTTTTGAGCATTGTTTTCCAAAACCCTAGGAATGTTTCTAATAGTTCCTATGTGTTTATCATATCTATGAACTCTGCTAGCAGATTTCATATTTTTAACAAAGCTATGTTTAAAATTCTATTTCGGGTTCAGCTATAAAGAAACATAAATATAAAACACAGTTAACCAAAGTATAGTAAACAAATATGCGTTTCTAAGTAAGAAATAATAAAAACATATTATTCTATACTTAAAAATAATAATCAATTCAAAATATTAAAGCTAAAATATAAACGATCAAGACCTCTTAGGGTCTCTAATCATTAATACCAAGAAGTAAGGTTAAACAATGTCATTTTCAATTTGCCAAATAATTCATAAGTCAAATATGCAATCCAAGTATCGAGACCATTTAATGGTCCAAGATTTACGCATTATCAATTCTCCACATTAAAAATAAAACCACATATTTATATTACCAACTAACATCTACGAAATCGTATGCATTAAAGAACTACCAACATAATAAACCGAACCTTTAAATATTTACAAACCACATTATAAGAATATCATGCCATAAAGAAAAATCCAACATAATTAAATCAACCATAATTGTATGCGCAACATGTATTAAAACATAAATATAAATACACAGAGGTCACAGGATTGATTCGTGTGGGTGTTAAGCCAAAAATTGTATTCCTATAATTATAAACCCTAACAACCATAAACGACCCACGATTGATTCCTGTAGGGTCTATTTTATTTACAAATCGTCGTGAAAGAATCCTGTAGGATTTCGTCCTCACGCTATATCATTCCAAATATCCAAGCCATGCTATATTATATATATGTAAGCTGTAACATAACTAAATCCACTCTCTACACAGTGGTTGAGATACCCATATAAATTTACACACTATAAGCATGGCCCTCGACCTTATACATATCCAAAACATTTAAATAAAAAATACTAAACGCTATAACTTTGTCAACACTATGTGAATAGACAGAGCATCCTTTGGAAGGATCATTCCAAGGCTACGACCCTTTGGCTTACAACTCAAATAGAGAACCCATCGAAACCTATCGACAATTACCAATAGTGATGAATTCCCAAACGAAGGGTTACACCCATAGACGGCTCTTAATTTCTAGTTACATAGCTTATAGATAAAACAATATATCCCTATACATTATGTTATCGTAGCTACAAGGATAGGAATTGAAAATGCCATATGCGGCATGGACCCAAAGCCATCAACGCTATCAACATTATCCACATAATAACCCAAACAGTGATTTCGAATCCACACAATCCATTATTAATTATAACCCATGAAAACAACATAGTATGCATTCAATATTTACATTTATAAACATAATCATTATAAAAATCAATAAGAGTTACATAGTCATGTTAAACCTGACCTTGCACCATTGCAAAGCAATAGTGCTTTAGCCATGTCAATGATATAAACTTATATACATTGCGTAGATATTGTCAAAGAAATACCCAGTCATGATTTGCAATACGTAGAGCAATATTTAAACAAAAAATCCCCAAGTCAGCCATTACAACCCAAACCAAACAATCAAACCCCTAATGAGTGCAAAACTCAGTCACAACCCCAATGCATGAGAGGGGCAAGTTTTTAAAGAGGAAAATAAAGCTAATGTGTATTGGGTATGGCTTTTGAACATAGGGAAACCCATGACCTCGTCCCCTTCATACCCCACAACGTACACACGCAAATACAAGATATGATGAGGAGTACACAGTGTAAACAATTGTTGGTTATGGAGCCTAATATTCCAGATCCAGAGATATTATTCAATCGTGTTTGTAACCCAGGAAATTTTTTTGCGATATGTTTTGGCCAACAGTTTTGCGGGCCCATGGTATTGGGTTAACCCTAGAATTTTCCCATTGTATTTCCGCTATAAAATAAATAATTGTAAAACGAGTGTATGGTATTGTATTGTATTCGAAGGAAGAATGTGAGAGCGTGAAGAAAAAGTGAAATGGTTTTGCTGTAGGTTGTATCCATTCACCTTTCTAGACTGTAATAAAAGGACTGACAATTTCTGTGTGGAAGTAGCCCATTGTTTGGGTGAACCACATTATATCTGTGTCTCTTTTAAATGTTTTAATGTGTTTTGGATCTTGTTAATGATTTAATTATATATCTGTTGTTCCTCTACGGTCATTTTTTTCTAACAAACAATATGAAAATACAAAATAATGCTACTAACCCAGACCATTAATGTACCTGGGAACTCGCACGAAGTTGGTTCCACTTTTTAGTGCCACTTAAGAAATCAGAAACACACTTCCAAAGTGTAGATCAAGAATGCATATGTGTTATTGATGGTACGTTCAGAATAACCCAACACCAAATACAAGGCTAAGGTTCGTAAGGAAGTATCGCATATGCGATATATTGCATATGGGTTTTGTAAAAGTTAAATATCGCATATGCGATTTATATCACAAGTGTGATATTGTTAGAATAAGCAACCCATAGTTTACCCACTTAGACATTAATTCATTTATTTTTGTCTTATTTGCCTAGTTCATGTGTCCCACCTTGTGCAAGTTGCTAATTTCCTATCCATAGAGGTCAAACTTTCCATATTTGACACATGTAGCGCTTGGGAAAGCCTTAGGAATCAAATATTCTTTATTCCTGGCCTCCTAGGCGCCTATCTGCTTTTTCTGCTTTACTGCCTGCTTTTTCAATGTTTTAAGGCACATAGGAAAGCTAGACTAGGTGAGGTGAACTAGTTTTTTGTCCTCTTCATCCTCCACTCTTTTCTCCACGCAAAAGAATGTATGAGATGCCATTCCACCACTCTTTAGCTTTCCCATGCACCCTTCCCAATTCGTGAGCTCCATGACAGATTTGGGATCATCTTTTTACACCTATGGGGGATTTGCTTAATTATAGTAAGCCTGTTTTATGCTAGATTCAGATGCTTCCTCATGCATTCGATTTCTTCATGTATTCTATTTATTCAGCATCCTATGTTATTACAGAGTTGGATATTGTACACTCAATTAATATAATTTTGTGTTACAGCTCCATATTCAGTCTCCATTGTTAGCAATTTTGCATGATCAATTGATAATTGTTGTGGGTAAAATTAATCTACTACTGGCCTGAATTTCTACATGGTATCAGAGCCATTGTAGGTTGTTACTCTCCTTCAAAAATTGTTTTGCAGGTTCGACATCAAGATTGGGATCCTTCTACTGACAGCCGGGACAGATTTTCTAAAGCTATGGATTCACAGAAAACTATCTTGACTCCCTTCAACTATTTTGAATGGAAAGCAGAGATGGAGATCTTGTTGAGAACGAAAAGCCTCTACAGGGTGACTATGGCTACAGAAGCAGAGCCCAATGCTACTGTAGAGAATATCAAATGGCACAATCAGAGAGATGAGGCATATGGCCTCCTATGTCTCAGTATTTCTCGAGACCTCCTTTTCCATCTCGATGGATTAACATCACTGGATCAAGTATGGGAGAAGATTTCTGATCTTTTTGAAAAGACAGATGAGATGAGGGGACATCAGATCGAGAATGAGCTGATTTCTCTGAGTCCCAGTAGCTTTGAATCCCTGCAGCTATATTTCTCCAAGTTCAAAGCACTAGTTTTGCAGCTGAAGCAGTGTGATATCGAAAATAAAGATGATTAGCTCATATTGGACATCCTCTCGAAGCTAGGACCTGACTACTCAGTCTTTTTTTCAACCTTCTATGCCACAAAACTCACAGCTCGAACCTGGAAGATGCTTAGCCTTGCATATTTCATGGAATCTCTCACACAAGAACATGACAAGCTGGTGATGATGGGCACCATCAAACCATCCAAAGACCAAGCACTGGTTGCTGGAGATTCGAGGGTGGATTCAAAAAGCAAAAAGAAAGCTAAAAATCCACCTGAGCAAAAGAGAGACAAGAAACAGTCTCCGGAGGATCAACAAGGTCCCAAGAAGAATACCCAGAAGATGAAAAACAAAGGTGAAATGAACAAGTGTGCATACTGCAATAAGGGCAATCACACTGAAAGCTCTTGTATGAAAAAGCAGATTGATATGCTGACCCAACTCCTGGAGAAGAATGGAATCTCCCTTCCAGAAAGCTCAAAGAAGAGAGAAGGAGGATCAAGTTCAGATGACAGAGAGAGAGTTCATGCATTGGTTGCTGGCACATCATGCCCACCCAGTTTTATCATTGATTCTGGAGCTTCAAGACACATGGTTTCGACTAAGGAGGCCTTCTCCTCACTGGAAAAGTCTAAAGGACCATCTATTGTACTAGGAGATGACTCTCTCACTGAAATTATGGGCAAAAGAAGGATAGATCTTGATCATGGTCAGTTCAAGAATGTGCTGTATGTTCCTGGTCTTTCCTCCAACCTCCTGTCAGTGTACCAGATGACCCACACTGGGTCTCCTAAGAAGGTCATATTCTCCCCCGATGAAGTTGATATCACAGAGATCTCAAGTGGTAGATTCATTGCAAAAGGAGTTGCAAATCATGCTCAAAAGGTATACATGTTCTCACACTTCCTACCTTACTCAAACCCCTCTGCCCTTCTTATCCATGCTAATGAAGCTAGAAAGCTATGGCATGAAAGATTTGGCCATCTAAATTGCAAGTATCTTTTTGATCTTAGTGAGAAAGAAATGGTCATAGGGCTTCCCAAGATAAAAATTTCCAAAGGATTCTGCCAAGGTTGTATCCTAGGAAAACACCCAAAGCACAAATTTGAGAAAGCTAGTCATGAGAGAACCTCTGCACCCCTCGAGCTGATTCACAGTGATGTTGCTGGCCCATTCCCTCATATTTCCATGAGTTAGGACAAATATGCATTGACCTTTATTGATGATTTTTCCAGGTATTGTTGGGTTCACTTCATAAAACACAAGTCTGAAGTTTTTGGCCTATTCAAAGTCTTTAAGGCTTTGGTTGAAAACCAGTCTGGAAGGAAACTCAAGGCCCTCAGATTTGACAATGGTGGTGAGTATGTCAAGTATGAGTTTATTAACTATTGTGTAGATGCAGGTATTCCGATGCAGCATTCTATCCCCTACACACCACAGCAGAATGGTGTTGCAGAGAGGAAGAACAGATCACTGAAGGAGATGGCAACATGCATGATGGAGGCCAAAACTTTTCCACCAAAGTACTGGGTTGAAGCTATCAACTGTGTAGCCTATATATAGAATAGGGTGCCTCACAAATATCTTGATGTCATAACTCCCTTCGAAGCATGGAGTGGGTACAAGCCAGATGTGACCCATTTCAGGATTTTTGGCTCAAAGGCTTGGGCTAGAATCCCAACAGAGAAGAGGAAGGCTTTGCAGCCCCAAAGCCAAGAGTGTCTTTTTGTGGGATACTCTGAAGATTCAAAAGGGTACAAGTTGATAAATTTGAGCACAAACAAATCCTTCATTTAAAGGTGTGTTCATTTTGAAGAAGAACCCCTTGCAGCAGTGGAAGTTGGTGAAGCCTCTTCACCACCTGAACCTCAAGAAGTAAGTAACGAGTTTGTTGAACATGCTGATTCTGATTTTTCTAATGGATATGAGTTTATTGCAGACCCAAAAACCCCCACAAGGCCTAAATGGGAAGCCAAGACACTACATGCAGCAGGAGAGCTAGCTGGGGATCCCAATGACCCAAGGAGGACTAGATCTCAATTTGAGAGTGGTCTGTGCATGAAGGATCCTATGTTTTCTGAAAAATGCTATTTGATGGTGGAGTCTGATCCTCAAACATATGAAGAAGCAGTAGGAGATCCAAGATGGCAAACATCCATGAAGGAGGAGTTCATCTCACTCCAGAAGAGCAACACATGGGAGCTAGTGGATCTTCCTCCAAGAAGAAAGTTAGTCCAGTGTAAGTGGGTGTATAAGACCAAATTTGCTGTTGATGTTTCACCACTGAAGTATAAGGATAGATTGGTATCCAAAGGCTACTCACAGTTTCATGGCATCGATTACAATGAGACCTTTGCCTCAGTGGAAAAGATGGATTCCATCAGGCTAGCTCTAGCCATTGCAGCCTCAAGGCAATGGGAGGTACATCATATGGATGTAAAGTGTTCCTTCCTGAATGGAGATCTCACTGAGGAGATATATATGCAGCAGCCTCAAGGTTTTGCTACTAACCCTTCTCTTGTGTGCAGGTTGAGAAATTCATTGTATGGGCTAAAGAAATCCCCCAGGGCTTGGTATGCCAAGATAGATAGCTTCTTGCTATCTCTGAATTTTGTTCGGTGCAAATCAGATCCAAATGTCTATTTGAAGTTAGTTAATGGTTCATTAATGATCATTGTGTTATATGTTGATGACCTCCTCATTACAGGAAGCTCACAGGCTGAGATTGCTTCCTTAAAAGGAGCTATAAACCAAGCCTTCTCCATGACAGATTTGGGGCTCTTAAGTCAATTTCTGGGGCTTGAGATTGCTCAAACCAAAGCTGGAATCAAGGTGCACCAGTCCAAGTATGCCTTGGATTTTCTGATCAAATTCAGAATGCAATATTTCAAAGCAAGAAAAACTCCTTTCCTTTCAGGAGTGAAGCTGGAAGAAGATGATTCTCCACCGATGGTAAACAATACACTGTATAGGAAATTGATTGGATGTTTATTGTATCTGACAGATACTCAACATAATATTTGTTATGCAGTAAGTGTGGCTTCTATATTCATGGATCAGCCTCATGAGATCCATTGGAAAGTAGCCAAAAGGATCCTTAACTTTGTTCAGGGAACAATGACACATGGGATCCTCTATAAGGAAAAATCTGATCTTGATTTGATTGGATTTACTGACAGTGATTGGGCAGGTTATAGCACAGACAGAAGTCCACCTCATGATATGTGTTCATGCTTTCAAAAGGTCCAATCATCTGGTCAAGCAAGAAACAGAGTGCCATTGCACTCTCATCTACAGAAGCTGAGTACAGAGGAGTTGTTAATGCAGCAACTCAGTGTTTATGGTTGCAGGGTTTACTTGGAGAGTGTGGTTTTGAACCTGAGTACTCAACTACCATCTACTATGATAACCAGAGTACCATTCGAATCTGCAAAGATCCAGTTCAGAAGCAAAGAACCAGACACATTGAGATTCACATGCACTACATTAGAGAGATTTTGCATGATGGCACCGTTCACCTACTCTTCTGTTCATCTTCAGAGCAAGTAGCTGATATCTTCACCAAAGAATTTTGTGAGAAGACCTTCAGCAATCTCAAATCGCTGCTGGGGATTGCTGATCATGCTGTAAAAGCATGAGTGGAGACAAGATTCTACAATTTTGTTTTACAGTCCATGTTTAAGGGAGGATTTTCCCAAGTTGGTTTTGCCTCTTTCCTTGGTTGTATGGACATGCAGTATGTAAAAGGGTGACTAAGACTTGTTGCTAGGCCCTATATTTTTGATATATTACTCATAAAGTCAGGCTTAAAAATCAACCCATAGTTTAACCACTTAGACATTAATTCATTTATTTTTGTCTTATTTGCCTAGTTCATGTGTCCCACCTTGTGCAAGTTGCTAATTGCCTATTTATAGAGGTAAAAATTTCCATATTTGACACATGTAGCGCTTGGGAAATCCTTAGGAATCAAATCTGCTTTATTCCTAGCCTCCTAGGAGCCTATCTGCTTTTTCTGCTTTACTGCCTGCTTTTTCAGTGTTTTAAGGCACATAGGAAAGCTAGACTAGGTGAGGTGAACTAGTTTTTTGTCCTCTTCATCCTCCACTCTTTTCTCCATGCAAAAGCATGTATGAGCTTCCATTCCACCACTCTTTATCTTTCCCATGCACCCTTGCCAATTCGTGAGCTCCATGATAGATTTGGGATCAGTTTTTTACACCTATGGGGGATTTGCTTAATTATAGTAAGCCTACTTTATGCTAGATTTGGATGCTTCCTCATGAATTTGATTTCTTCATGTATTCTATTTATTCAGCAGCCTATGTTATTATAGGGTTGGCTATTGTACACTCAGTTAATATAATTTTGTGTTACAGCTCCATATTCAGTCTCCATTGTTAGCAATTTTGCATGATCAATTGATAATTGTTGTGGGTAAAATTAATCTACTGCTGGCCTGAATTTCTACAGATATATCACATATGCGATATTGAAAACTAAAAAAGAAAACAAAACAGAGGCTGTGGGCCTCAAATATGATTTGCACAGTGAAGCATCCGGAGAGCGATAAACCGCATTAGCGAAAAAACGTAGAGGCGATTTGTGTTTAACCTTTTGGAGGTCGAGTTGGAGGTGGATTAACTCCAATGGTAGATAAATTATCTTATCTATTTCAATTAGTTTTCAATTCTTTATTGTTTTTCTTAATTTCATAGTTTTTATAATTGTTTAAAACAAATTTAATAAAAAAAATTGAATGAAATCAAAGAATGATAAATTAAAATAACTTGTATTTTTTTGTTTAAATATTAACAGATAATAGAAATGAGTAAGATAATGTGGAAAACAAACCCTCTAATAACCTCAAACCTAACCCAAACATGAACCCAAACCCAAACCTGGAGGGGGAACAAGATCGAAACTCACAGGTTCTTGCGCGTTTGGTGTCATTGAGTCACCTTAGCTCATCTATTAGAGGGGGGATCATTTGAGACAGTCTTTAGATGATGCATTGGACACAATAACAAACACAATTGCCAATTCCCAAGGAGATCTATACAACATTAGCTCGTACAGAGAATCCATGAGGCAATACTACTCTGATGGATTGAGTTACAAAGACATCAAAGACCTAAAGATTACAAAAGACCAGTTATTTTCATTATTCTGCGACCCTAGCACCTCATTGGTTCCACCCACCAGTCGACCACACATTTCCATAGACTAGTGCGTTGAACCAAATATAAAGGCTAATTGGATATATAGTTGGTATACAGTCTTCGACGAATACCCTCATGGGAATAGGGAAATCCCGTTTTATTTCTTTAGGAAGTTGTATGCAGAATTCATCCTAGGGAAATGTGTTAACTATTTCGATATCTTAGGATTTCAGGGTGTTGGTCATGGGATGCCCCAAGATAGGGAAGGGGCCAGGATGGATCCTAACCATGTTTCATGTCCTCCAAGCACACCAAAACCCCCTCGGCTATATCCTTTTACAGGTCATGTGATTGAGGATACATAGGAGGCATTATTTAACTTTGCATATACATTGCTTCAACATGGGACTGATGTCCAAGGCAATGTAGGCCAAGGGGTTGGCACTTCTAAGGCCGACCCATATATAGATCACACAGGAGATGTAGAGCGTTTAGAGCGTCATGTTACTCCACACCCTTGCATATCGTGTGGAGGCATATGCTATGGCCCTACTTCAGACTTCCGGGACGATGGATTACTTCGATTTGTAAGTAAAAATCATTATTTTCATATTATATTTTGTTTCATATCACAATTTTCAATTGTTTCACAATTTATTTCTATTTAATTATCTAACAAATTATGTGAACACATATACAACTGGTCTCCCATGGCACACTGGAGTCGCATAGTCAGCCGATCAATTTTGAGAACATTGATGCGGCTGTCAATATTGCATATGGGTTTGGTTCTTCACCATTAGTGGTAAGAAATATACTTGTTAATTTGTCAACTTTATTTACATATTTATAGTAGAGATTGCAACATTCAATACATCATAATTTTGATACAACATGTTTTATGCAGGGTAATTAGGATGAGTACATTGAATCTCAGCCTAGTCCCTCTCATGTAAAGGTAGATTCCCAAACACAGGTATTATTTTAAATATGCTTTTAATTATGTTTCTCCTTCTTTGGAAAAATCATTTTTCATCTGTCATGTATATGTATCGTTTTCTTTCTATTATCTGACATTGACATATGTTACGTTATGCAGGAAACCATTGAGCCATTGCTGATTGAAGAGCACTAATGTGAGGTTGTTGCCGACCCACCTCTTCCCCACCGCCAGGTACATGTATGTTTCGCTTTCTTTAAAACATCATTTTTTGCCCATGTAGTATATATGTCTATGATTCTTTTTATTATCTGAATTTGACATATGTTATTTTATGGAGGCTTCTATTGAGGCACCGACACTTGAAGACCACTATAATGATGACCCACCTATCATGAGCAAGTAGGTACATTTATGTATCGCTTTCTTTTAATTGCGATTTTAATGATTCAACATATACTTTTTTAATTTTTTGAAATTGTCTTATTATATCTTTATCCTTTTGTACGTAGGAACGTGAGTTTGATGAATATGTCCAAAAAGTGAGCTTCTTCTCTAGTACAAGTAGAAGTCATTTTCTCTCATTGCTAGTTAAACGATCCACTGGTTACACACCTCCTCTGACAAGGCAGCAGGTAAGTTTATGTATCTCTTTCTTTGTACGTTTATGTATGGATTTCCCTGATTTGGTGCTTTCTCTTTGTACATTTTTGTAGGTTTATGTATATCTTTGACATATATTGCTTTATGTAGGAATCCATTGAGACAATGGAGCTTGAAGAGCACCAAAGCGAGGTTGTTGTCAGCCCACCTCTTCCCCCTAGCCAGGTACATGTATGTTTCGCTTTCTTTGGAAACATCAATTTTTGTCCATGTAGTATATATGTCTCTGATTCACTATTTTATCTGAAATTGACATATATGTTACTTTATGTAGGATTCTAGTGAGGCACCGGTGCGTGAAGAGCACCAAATCAGTGACCCACCTTTGATGAGCCAGCAGGTACATTTATGTATCGCTTTCTTTGTACGTTTGTGTATCGCTTTCTCTGATTTGGTGCTTGAAGAGACCCAAATTGGTGACCGACCTCTTCCCCCCCAATGTACATGTATATTTGTTGGCATTGGCATATATATTTTTTTATGCAGCTGGAGAGTGAGCAATTGGTGCTTGAAGAGCACCCAATCAGGGTCATTGTTAGTGAGGAACCACGACCCACCATTACTTAGTCACGTACAGTAAGTAAAAATGTTATTTTGCTTTTCGAATTTGAACAAATGTACATAGAATGTTTAAAGGTTGGTAAACTAACTTACAAAATATAGTTTTTCTGCAGTCTCCATTGATGTGACCTATCCCTCTTGTTTAGCGATGGGGATCACCAGTGAGCAGTCGAAAAAGAAAGCTAGACTTCTCCGAAGACATTGGCAGTGGCAGCGAAAGCGGGGATAACTAGAATAAATGTATAGTGGGGATACATAGATGTAAATTTTTGTTCATATACACATAAATGTACTTTTTGATCCACTATTTTGTATTATAGCCATGTGGCATGCCAATTTTTGTAACATTATTTCTATACATATATAATATAAAGCAAGGTTCAAATTTATAGATATATGGTTGACTTGATCTTGGAACATGATATGGTTGAATTGATCTTGGAATATGATGTGTGGTTCACCTATGTCATATAATGATATGTGTGGTTCACATCTGTGCTAACTTATAAATTTCCAATACTTAAAGGAAGAATTTATGACTCATCAACTTTTTAATATTATGGCTATCCTCAACTTTTTAACATCATAAGCATACCATACACTAACTAAATTACATATAATAACAATCATAACACTAATTCATGCATGGATGTGTAATATACCATATCATACCCTACAATACCCTATTATACTAACATCATACCATTCTAACATACAATAACATACCCTACAATACCCTATGATACTAACATCATACCATACTAACAAACATCATACCCTACAATACCCTGCAATACTAACATCATACCCTACAAACCCTAGTTGGTTTTAAATATGTACATACATCAATGTGTTTCTAGCTCCATCTCATAACTTTTAAAGAGGTCACTAAACCATAGTTCCATGTCATAATTTGTCAACCCTAGTGATATCATCCAAATTGGTGTTCATGAAACCCTAGTTGGTTTCCAATTTGTGCATGTCCATGTGTTTCTAGTTCCCTCTCTTAAATTGTAAATTGCTCACTAAACCCTAGTTCCATCTCATTATTTGTCAACCCTAGTTTGTTTCTAATTTCTAGTTCCCTCTCTTAACTTGTAAATTCCTCACTAAACCCTAGTTCCATCTCATTATTTGTCAACCCTAGTGATAACATGCAAATTGGTGTTCATGAAAGCCTAGTTGGTTTCTGATTTGTACATGGCCATGTGTTTCTAGTTCCCTCTCTTAACTTGTAAATTGCTCACTAAACCCTAGTTCCATCTCATTATTTGTCAACCCTAGTGATAGCATGCAAATTGGTGTTTTTGAAAGCCTAGTTAGTTTCCGATTTGTACATGGCCATGTCTTTCTAGTTCTGTCTCATAACTTGTAAAGAGCTCAATAAACACTAGTTCCATCTCATTATCTGTCAACCCTAGTTGCTGCATGCAAATTGGTGTTCATGAAAGCCTAGTTTATTTCTGATTTGTACATGGCCATGTGTTTCTAGTTCCCTTTCTTAACTTGTAAATTTCTCACTAAACCCTAGGTCCATATCATTATTTGTCAACCTTAGTGATAGCATTCAAATTGGTGTTTTTTAAAGCCTAGTTTATTTTCGATTTATACATGGCCATGTATTTCTCATTTCGTCTCATAACTTGTAAAGAGCTCACTAAACCCTAGTTCCATCTCATTATTTGTCAACCCTAGTTGGTGCATGCAAATTGGTGTTCATGCAAGCCTAGTTGGTTTCTGATTTGTACATGGCCATGTGTTTCTCGTTCCGTCTCATAACTTGTAAAGAGCTCACTAACCCCTAGTTCCATCTCATTATTTGTCAACCTTAGCGATAGCATGCAAATTGTTGTTCATGAAAGCCTAGTTGGTTTCCTATTTGTACATGGCCATGTGTTTCTAGTTCCCTCTCTTAACTTGTAAATTTCTAACTAAACCCTAGTTCAATCTCATTATTTGTCAACCCTAGTGATAGCAAGAAAATTGGCATTTTTGAAATCCTAGTTAGTTTCCGATTTGTAGATGGCCATGTCTTTCTAGTTCCATCTCATAACTTGTAAAGAGCTCACTAAACCCTAGTTCCATCTCATTATTTATCAACCCTAGTTGGTGCATACAAATTGGTGTTCATGAAATCCTAGTTGGTTTTCGATTTGTGCATGGCTATGTGTTTCTAGTTCCCTCTCTTAACTTGTAAATTGCTCACTAAACCCTAGTTCCATCTCATTATTTGTCAACCCTAGTGATAGCATGCAAGTTGGTGTTTTTGAAAGTCTAGTTAGTTTCTAATTTTTACATTGCCATGTCTTTCTCGTTCCGTCTCATAACTTGTAAAGAGCTCACTAAACCCTAGCTCCATCTCATTATTTGTCAAGCCTAGTTGGTGCATGCAAATTGGTGTTCATGAAAGCCTAGTTGGTTTCTGATTTGTACATGGCCATGTGTTTCTAGTTCCCTCCCTTAACTTGTAAATTTCTCACGAAACCGTAGTTCCATCTCATTATTTGTCCACCCTAGTGATAGCATGCAAATTGGTGTTTTTGAAATCCTAGTTAGTTTTCGATTTGTACATGGCCATGTGTTTCTAGTTCCCTCCCTTAACTTGTAAATTTCTCACGAAACCGTAGTTCCATCTCATTATTTGTCCACCCTAGTGATAGCATGCAAATTGGTGTTTTTGAAATCCTAGTTAGTTTTCGATTTGTACATGGCCATGTCTTTCTACTTCTATCTCATAACTTGTAAAGAGATCACTAAACCCTAGTTCCATCTCATTATTTGTCAACCCTAGTTGGTGCATGCAAATTGGTGTTCATGAAAGCCTAGTTGGTTTTCGATTTGTACATGGCTATGTGTTTCTAGTTCCCTCTCTTAACTTGTAAATTGCTCACTAAACCCTAGTTCCATCTCATTATTTGTCAACCCTAGTGATAGCATGCAAATTAGTGTTTTTGAAAGCCTAGTTAGTCTTATATTTGTACATGGCCATGTCTTTCTAGTTCCATCTCATAACTTGTAAAGACATCACTAAGCCCTAGTTCCGTCTCATTATTTGTCAACCCTAGTTGGTGCATGCAAATTGGTGTTCATGAAAGCCTTGTTGGTTTCTGATTTGTACATGGACATGTGTTTCTAGTTCCCTCTCTTAAATTGTAAATTTCTCACTAAACCCTAGTTCCATCTCATTATTTGTCAACCCTAGTGATAGCATGCAAATTGGTGTTTTTGAAATCCCAGTTAATCTTTAATTTGTACATGGCCATGTCTTTCTATTCCTGTCTCATAACTTGTAAAGAGCTCACTAAACCCTAGTTCCATCTCATTATTTTTCAACCCTAGTTGGTGCATGCAAATTGGTGTTCATGAAATCCTAGTTGGTTTCCAATTTGTACATGGCTATGTGTTTCTAGTTCCCTCTCTTAAATTGTAAATCGATCACTAAACCCTAGTTCCATCTCATTATTTGTCAACCCTAGTTGGTTTCCAATTTTTAGTTCCCTCTCTTAACTTTTAAATTGCTCACTAAACCCTAGTTCCATCTCATAACTTGTCAACCCTAGTGATAGCATACAAAGAGGTGTTCATCAAAGCCTAGTTGGTTTCCAATATGTACATGGGAATGTAATTAAATGTATATTAAACTAAAAGCATCATGAAATGTAAATTTCAACAACTCGAGAGCTTGTTATTTTCTAAACTCTATTTGTTGATGTCTAAAGACACCATTCTTTGCACCTCCAATGTGCCATAGATCATGTTTGTATCCTAGGCACACGAAAGGCTAGGCATTAGTAACATCATAAGAAAAAAAAGATAACCCAATGAAAATGTGCAAAAATGATTTATAGATAACTCACCCAAGGTTTTACGATCATGTTTATAGTGTCCAATATTCTCTGAATAATACTATGTCTATGAATGGTATCGGTCAATCACAGTTTTATTACATTGGGAATAAAGTAAGTCTAAACAATTGAAATTGTGCTTCAGAATTCACTTTAAAGGTTAAATAACGCACCCGAGAATGCACTCATACAAGTAGGCCATCCGGATCATCTTTGGTTCCGATGGTGTCCATCAATATTCCGTGCTCTATATGAGGTAGCAAGTATCATACATGTGACCTAATTTTGTGACCAAGTGTGCACAACTTGATGTTTATACCAACTATTAGGTTGGTGAAGTGGTATACAATAGTTCTTGGCCTATAATCCTGATATACATACCCACCCTTCCTTTTGTGTTGTGCTTTAAGTGTCAAGTACTCCCCTTTTATAACCATCCAACCGGTTGGGAATTCAATATTTTCATCATCTGTAACAGGTTCGAGAATGGTTTGTTTACCCTCTAAGCAACATGCCAACCAATAGTCAAAACCCTATTCATTATTTTTTGTTGAAACCATGGTATATATCTAACTTGTGAATGGAAATAGGTCGAGTTAATAATATATTTTGTAAATAAGGTCTTGCATTTCTAATTTTTACATAGGTCGAGTAAACAATACATAAACGCATTTTCTATTTTAGGTACTACTCATGTACCTACTTGTATGAGATCCGATATGTGATCATAGTCTATAGAAATATGTGTCTGATCATCTTCCAATTTGTCTATTTCATTAACCCCATTGAGATTGGCGCCAAGTGTCACTTGATCCCATGTATCAACAGTATCCATATACTCACAACTATTCCATTCACCGATGCTACAGGAACTACAAAAGCAAGCCTTCAATCTTGTCCAAATTTGTAGGGTTGAGTTGTCTGAGCTTCTAATTGAATGAAACTATCGAGTTCCATGCACTATGTTCACCTGATGTGTTTGTGATTGGTCCATGTTTTTCACCTCCCAGAATATTATTTGCACTAAGTGTTTCCGTGTTTCTTGTTCTCCCATGACAGATGCACACCATTCAAATATAGATGCAATGTCTCTAAGGCTAGCACCTATAAACTTAATCTCTTCCATTCGAAGGGAAGTTTTAATGCATGCACCAGCACCATCGTGCTCTCCTTTTCCATGACCAGTTTCAAAGTGGTTCCATACATGTGGCATCTTGTATATTATGTGCAACAAACACAACCATTCAAATACACGTGCATTCTTGAACTGTCCAGCACAACCATCTGACCAAATGAAATGATGATAAAATGATATATCCATAGCTATCACATGATCATAGAATAATTTAAAGCAATGTTTCACGTAATGAATGCCATGGGTCTGGTCGTCGCTTATGTAGAAGTGCCTTTCTTTCAGTATCGCACGTTTCTCTTCATTTCTATCTAGCCCATGTCGATACGTGATATGCACCATTATGCTCACATGCTCTGATTGATAGTATTGACTTTGTATTTCATTTTATTGTTGTAGGGTGAAATTTTTGCAAAGTCAACCACTGATAGTATTGTTCCAAGAGGGAAGGTGTCCCAGCATATTATGAATTTCTCATCTTGCCACCGTTCCATGTCGACATGTTGAATGTACTATTGGATCTTTCCACAAAACTCTGGAATAAAATCACATACTCGCACCTGGTACAAGAATATTAATATGTCAACAAACCACATAAAAAAATGTGTACATGAATATTAATATGTCAATATTCAACAATTTACCTGTGAAGTCACCAATTTAATCTTCCTGCTTTCTTTCCCATCATGTAGCTGATATGTCTCATACTAATAGTTATGCTTCTCGACTATTGCATTCCTGAATGCTTGATATTCACTTTCATGGATGAAATTAGACCATAATGATATCCCACCACAATTGTTGCAAGAACCATCTACACATTGTTTTAAGTAATGTGTCTTCCCATCTTGTCTCGGACACATTATGATAAGGATGAAATCTTTGGATGACATTGGCAGTACTGTACTTGAGCATTCCTGCACATGGTTAGGATGCAAAAAACGACGTATATATCCAAATATATGGTAATATAGGTCAAACTATATATGGTATCTACAACAACAAGTGTTCCGGATGGTATTGATTCTAACATACCAAGGCTTGCATTTTTCAAAAGATCTTTTCCCAAGACTTAGCTCTACGTGG
>LPNX010212036.1:0-7500 GCA_001517045.1 Pseudotsuga menziesii | reverse complement strand
GTGCACTAGACGAGATCAAGCTCTACAATATTATATTTAGAAATCAAGGATTTCATTAATTCCCCCCCCCCCTAAAGTGTTGCACCTGCACATAACGTTTTAATTTCAAGCTTTTGTGACTTCAATAATTAATAATAATAAAAAACAAATTCATGAAAAATTCTGAATAAATAGTGTTGCACTAGGCCCATATGTCCTTTATATGTCTGAAATATTTTATCCCAAATTGACATCATTTACCTCATATATTGTTGCACCTGGACAAACATATATGTTAAGATGTGCTAAAAATTTGAAAACCCAATTTTAAAGAAACTAATTTTATAATCATTTACAAACATTTTTTCTACATAAATTCTATATATTATAAAAGCGGATTCAATTACCTATGTTTTCTCTTTTTACTTCATCTTCAAATAAGTTAGGGAAGTACCCCTAATTGTCACCTAAAGTCAGAGTTTCCTGTTTTTTCCAGTATTATGTCACATCTAAAGTGTCTTAGAGGAGTCCATGATTGTGCATCATCCCACCTGTGTAAGCCATCGTAGTCTCACCCCATCACATCGTACAGGAGCATAGCACAATCATCCAGGCTACGAATGACCAAACCAATGCAATGAGCCAAGCCCTAAGTTGGGCCTCCACTTTTCCCCATGCATATTTAAGTTGCCACCCTGGCCTTCATTAACGTTACCCAAACCCGTAATGGTATAATTCATATCACTATTTAAACATTGTTCCAAAATCAATGTATTATACACAAACCCCCAATGTTTATCGAATTCCTAAGGTTTAAGCCATGAGACCATGGCATATGAAATATGCCATGGACAACTTTAGACCAAGGTTTATACAAATCTCTTAATTCCAACTATTAAATATCATGTATTAAAAATATTATTAGAGCATGAATAAAGTCATAAGTCCTTACACCATAGTAAGTCTGTGTCATAAGTCTGTGTCATGTAAATAATAAAGGAAATAGTGACCAAGTCAGTATCACAAAGTCCATAATAATAACAATAATAATCAGTGTAACATAGGCTAGTAAACCATCTATCCTTGGATAAATATATTCTAAACAACCAGCATATCGCCACCAGGATAGGTCTGTATTACGGAGTGCCGGTGAGGAAACAGACCGCTTGGCTGTTAAAATTTTATAAATAGTTTTATAACGCTAAGTGAACTTGAACGCAAAGTGAAAGAAATGCATTAGTTTGTAAGAACTAAGTAATCCAGTTGAGACAAGTAGAAAACAGTACCTCTCAGGTGGTTATAAGGGAAACTAGTCCCGCCACTCCACCCCATTTCAAATAACAAAGTTAAGTTAGAATTGTGTGTACGACATAAATCAAATGTTATAGTCAATGAGCTATGTAAAGAAATATCTAACATATAGACCAATGCATAGCCATAGATCCACATAGTAAACAACATCACGACAATGTAAGTAATACATTAATAACCACATCGAGAAATATGAAAGCAGAATGTAAGAACAACTTACGACATTACAATACAATAAATAAGTAAGACACGTTCCAAACAAAGTCCAATAATGTCCAGTATAGGTAGTTTTGACTAGCTTAATAAAAAAAAAATTATTTTCAATTTTTGGGGACATTATAGTTATTTACCAATTCTCTTATGAAATTATACCTTGTGTGAATGTGTTGGCTCTCTTATGCACCACATGATTCTTTGTCATTGCAATGGTTGAAATGTTGTTGGTTGTTTCTAGTTTTTCATACAGTTCTTAATATCCTCTGCATATAAATAGATTGACATGCAGCGCTTGTAGCTATAACATATTCCGCTTAATGTAAAGACAAAGTAACAATGGATTGTTTCTTTGAATCCCGTGATACAAAACCTGTACCAAAATGAATTGTGTACCTAGATGTGATATTCCTGTCATATATGCTTACTCCATTATCATTTTCAATGTATCCAATGCGATTAAAATTTTATGAGGTTGAATACAAAATTCCAAGGTATTGTGTGTCACTTACATACCTCTGAAGTCTCTTACCAACTTTCCAATGAGAGTCTTTTGGTGAGTCCATAAATATTGATATGATACTTATTCCGTACATTATGGCTGGCCTTGTCGTAGTGAGATACATAGTGATGCTAACCATCCTTTCAAACATCATAGGATCTACACTTGATCCATCCTCATCCTTGCTCATTTTTCATCATGTTATCACTAGTGTTGGGGATACCTTACAATTTATCACTTTAAATATTTTCAAAACTTCATTTCCATACTTATATTGTGATATAAATATATCACTTTCAGATTGATAGACTTCAACTCCCATAAAATACTTTATAATCCCCAAATCAGTCATTTCAAATTCACTTTCTATCAGTAATCTAAAATTGTTTATTCCAAAATCACCACTAAATATTAAATCTTCTACAGATAGGAATAAAATTCGCATGATACCTTTCTCATTAACTTTTGTATTGTTAACAATAAAGTTATCACCATTAAGACTGGTGGTCTAAAAACATCTTTTTATTCTGTGTGCAACATGGAGATCAAAATTTTGGAACAATTGACAGCTTTAATATTTCATCTGACCACTCTTCCACAGAGGAAGAAATGTTTGAATATAAAGTTTCTTCTAGAGAGGAAAACTCCATGACCACTTATGGGACAAAAACCAGTTTTTGCAACTCCTACAGTGGAAAGAATACTTGACATGTGTATTAATTGTCCTAAAAAATCCTGAAAATAGTGTCAAATTCATGAAAAAAACTATGAAAAGAGGGATTTTGATGAATATATTAAGAAATTATTGAAAAATTTTAGTCCCACATTCATGTTTAGGAACCAGGTGCAAAAATAACAAAGCCATATAAGAAAGGAACATGAGGTGAATTTAAAGGACAAAAAGTGAGAGTAAAGGCATGCTGGAGGAATTGAAGGCTAACAATGGCTTTTCTACTACAAGAGATTTTGGGCATCAAGGGCATGGATGGTAGAGGACTAAGTCTAATAAAAGGAGAAGGAGGTCCCTTTCAAGGATTTTGATTGTTTATCCACTTGCATCTATTATGAATCAATTCATCTTCCCCCCAATTCTTCCTTTATGTTTTCCCTCCAAGTTTTGTTTTGAATTCGAATTGGTAGGAAACTAGATCTAGCTCAAGACTTTCTTAAAGTTTGTTTGGTATGATAGTATGAAGGATTCTTTGTGGTTATATTTGCAATTGTGAAGGAGATTCAAGGGGATGCAAGATCAACTATCAAGAAACTCCATAAAACTTCAAGGCTACAAGAGATATTATCCTATGTTCCTCCCCTTCTCAAAATCTATGAAATAAAGCTTAAGATATTAGGTTAGTTGTGCGAATTGGTATGTAATTTTTCAATTGGGATTCACCCACCCCATAGAAATAGGAGAGCGAGACATGGCTTCATGTGTAGAAAAATCAACTAGTAGAGTGATGACTCCATTGGGGATCTTGGAGTTTAATTCTTGATTTCTTGATTTTTTTCCTCATTAATGGGTATTTCTTTCCTTTAGATCATTCCATTCATGATTAATTTATGTCCTTAGAAATATTAATTCAACTTAGTAGTCTAAATTGGACCTAGATCAACCCTTACACTATAAAAAAATTTGAGCGATCTTGGGCGATCTTGTGAATGAGAAAGTGGATCTCAAGTGTAAATCCTTCTCATTTTTAGAATTTCAAAACACATTTACAATTTTTCATTTTTTTTCAAAGCATCCATTTGGAACATTAAATTTAACATTCAAAAATAAAACATCATGTAATTGTAAAATCAAAACTGAATCACAATCCTAGATTTAAACATTAGTTTGGGAGACTTATTTTAAATAGCAAAAACATTGAACACGTTTACATTTTCCATTGCCAATTAGTGATAGTTGAAGAAAATTAAACACATCTTATGTTTGAACCCAACCTATTAAACCCTTGCTAAAAAATTGGAAACTTATTTGAAAGAAAGAAGCTAATAATTTGGGACAATAAAACATGACTTATTTAGATTTTTTTTTTCAAATTCGTAAAAGTGATTCCATTTTGCAATTCACATGTTTGAAGGATCTCAAAGAGCCTCTTACTCTTCCATTATTTATATTTTCATTGAAATAAAGTAAAGAGTATTGAGCATTGTGCATTTGATTGGTTCAACATTTTGAGTCACAAACACCACAAGTTTCACCATGACGCCTTGAAACTAATCAAACCAGTGTTGCAAAACTCTACGAAAAAATTGCCAATTTTTTAAAAAGTCATGATTTTTTCCCTAAGTCGAAAAATTGGATGGAAAAATTTGCGATTTTTTAATTTTTCGAAAAGTCGTGACTTTTTCCAAAAAATTGTGACTTTTCCCAAAAAGTCCCGTCTTGTTCCAAAAGGTCGCGACTTTTTCCAAAAAGTTGCGACTTTTTCCATAAATTCACAATGACTAAAATGGAAAGTCCCTACCTTTTCCAAAAGGTCCCGACTTTTACCAAAAAGTGCTGAATTTTTCAAAAAAGTACCGACTTTTTCCATAAAGTCTCCATTTTTGGCTAAAATGGCTAATTTTCCAAAAATAGTCATTTTCGCCATTTTTTTGTATACTAACACCTTTCCTTTATCGCATAAATTCAAAACTTTGTTTGATTTCAAGATCAAACCTTGCAAGGATAAGCTATACAAAATATGTATCCATTTATCCAAGATCACAATGGTAATTGAATTACTTTTTTTCACTAATAGGGAATTTTTTGACCAAACATATTTTGAGTGATCATCATAGAACACTATAGGAAAAAGAGAGCAACATTTCAAGTGGTAGGTGAGTTCGGGCTAAATGTGAGGATCATGTCAGAAATTCAAGTTGGGAGGAGTGAAAAATACATCTATGATTTATCACCAATACAAAACAAGAAATACATTAAATGGCTGACAACCAAATAACAAAATATACCTTTCAAAAATTAGGTTTAAGTCATAAAATCGAGGGACAAATAAAAGACATTTATGAAAACCTTATACATACCTAATAATTGGAGTAGGGAAAAATATGAAGTATAAATGTAAAATACAATAAATTATGAAGTAAAGATATAATGAAAATGAGAAACAAGTAATAAGTAGAAAGGAAACCTGGGAGCAAAGCATTGATATTACATAGATAGATGTTCTTTTTCCTTAGATACATTTATAGATGTGATGTCATGTTGTATTGGTTATCCACTTTTGAGTCCTTGATTGTACAACTATGATGTTTCAGGATACAATATCGACTTTGATGCATCATTTTACATTTGGAATGACCGCATCATGATGATATATATCAGTAATTTCTCCATTTTTATGTTCCAATGTGTTTATACTATGTTATTGTTGGTTTAAATGTTTACAATTTTGAAGAAAAAAAATGAAAGTATTTTCTATTTTTTAATGTTTGCCAACTTTTGCAAATTTTTCTTGATTTTTTGCCGAGAAGTTGTATTCGGGACCCTTGCTGAATTTTTCAATATTGAATCAAACTACCCTATAATTAACATGCAATCTAAAAATTGATCAAGATTTTATTTTAGATATAACCAACAAGATTAGGCTAGGGACTTGAAATAAGTTTGAAGAGTTAACACCTCCTTGTCCGCTGAATTTTGAAAATAGTATTGATTAAAGAAATATCAAATCCATTAGTAGCAAAGAATGCATGTATAGAAGGTGATTCTAACACATGTGTTAAACACAAGGAAATCCGTATTAGTAAGAGCAGTAGCCCCCACTTGCTTATTTGGTGGAATATGATAACATTATAGTATTTCAATTATGTGGCAAGTTTTTGGGGTGACATCACTTTCTTGAGATATCTAGTCTATGTGAGTTATCCTAGACTGAAAATTCTCACTGCAATAATCCATCTTACTACCATGGTCATATACCTTAGGAAAATTTCATTTTCTTCCATGCAATGTTTTATGGTATAGACTTAGGGATATTTATCATTTACTTATGGTTGAGGTGCTCCTAGTTTCTCATTCTGAAAGTTGAGGAACTCTAGGTTGATCATTATGAGAAACCAGGTTTTGTCATTGATGAAATTCAACCATGGTGTGTTGTCCCATCCCCAGATTCATGGATTTTTTTTTGACTTGATGCGCTAGTGCATATTTTTAATGGTTTTTTTCCTTCCTTGGGAATTTATTTTCCTCCTTGGGCCACTCTCACTCACCCATCTACTCACCCATGCCTAGAATTCCTTGATTTATGTTCCATCATGCCCCACCCTTGTTCACACTAAAATTTGTGACCATTTGGGTTGATTATGAGGTTGATTGGTCCACCTCAGGGGGTTTGAGGGTCAACTCTTGAGCTAAAACTTGTATGCATCGAGATGGCCTCCAAGGCCTCACGATTTTTTCCTATTTTAATATATATCTAATATAGACATAATTACATGTTTGACAGTCATAATAATATATGTTATTGACCTCATGCATGTATGTTATTTTCACTCTTTCACCTATTTTATATTTTGTGAGAAATATTGAATTGTGAGAATATCCTTGGCTCCTAGATCATACTGTGAATAAATTATCACATGGTATCAAATCTCTTTGGAGCTACAAATAAAATCCATAGTGTTTGAGTTGTTGTTTTACATATTTTCCAGATAGATTCGAGTGTTTGTCTTGCAAGTAAAATCGTCAATTTATCACCAAGAGTGCAAGCATAAATGGAGAAGACCCGTGTTTGTTGACCCCATTCAACTATTTTGAATGGAAGTCCAAGATGGTGATCGAGCTAAGGTTCAAAGGTCTGTATAGGGTCACCATGGGGACTGAGGTTGAACCAAAATCTACTGTTGAGAAATCGAAGTTCTTCAACAGGCTTGACGAATCATTTTGAATTCTTTGTCTCAAAATTTTGAGAGACTTTCTCTTCCATGTAGAGATACTAGCTACTCCCAACGAAGTATGGCTCGATATTAAGAAAATTTTTGGGAATACTAATGAGATGAGGGGTCACCGAATCGAAAATGAGCTAATCTTAATTAGTGCAACTCATTTTGAGACAATCTAGGACTTATTTACCAAGTTTAAACTGTTGGTGCTTCAACTCAAGGAATGTGGCATAGAAAAGAAGGAGGAATAACTCATATTGTCCATACTTTCGAAGATAGGGATAGAGTATTCAGTTGTTTTACCCGTATTCCACTCTAGCAAGATCACAACTCGAAACTAGTGCATGCTTGCATTAGATGAATTCATTGAGTCAATGAATCGAGAGAAAGACAAGCTAGTGAAAATGGGAACCATCAAATCCAATAAGGATCAAGCTCTTGCTGCACAAATTTTGAATCCATCCAAAGGCAATAAGAAATATAAGGATTCAAAGCAGGAATACAAGAATAAGCAAGAAAAACCCAAATCTTCATATGGGGGTTGAAATCATTGCAAGGAAAAGGACAAGAAGAAGAAAGAAAATATTGAATGCACCTACTTTCAA
>LPNX010212023.1:353608-369005 GCA_001517045.1 Pseudotsuga menziesii | reverse complement strand
ATAACTGAAATGTCAATTGTGTACATGTCTCCAAAATTACATATATATCCAAAAGTATCGAAAAGTACATATATATCCAAAAGTAACCAGAAGTACATGTCTATCCACAACTATCCAAGACTATCCAAGCCACATGTACATGTAAGTGAAATGTCAATGTACATGTCTCCAAAAGTACATGTATCCAAAACTGTCCAAGCCACATGTACACATGTATCGATATGTACATATCCCATAAGACACATCAAAACTCAAGCTTCCTCTTGTTCTTTCTTGAGGGTGATCCTGTAGGCTCAACTATAGGACCAGTGTGCATCTCTAGATCCTGCAAATTAAATATCAATTGTTAAATTCAATTAACTATGTACTAATACATTAGCTCAATAAAATACCATATCTAAATTAACTCTAAAATTATGAAAATGTTAATGGACATTGCATGAAACAATTGTTCATTAATGGACATCTCACCTCAGTGAGAGACTGTGACAAATGGGATTGGGTTTCTTGTGTAGCAGATGGAGCTGTTGGTTGAACATGAATGATGGTCGCATCCATGGTCGAACCGAAGGGGGCAGGACCTGGTGGTGGTGGTGGTGGTGGTGGCTACAATCACCAAATCTTGAAATAGTTAGAAATGTGCATGAATAAACAATAGACAACAATAACACACTATGTCTATATCATGTTCAAATAGTTGTACCTCTGTGTGACTTGTTGCCATTGTAGATGCAACACTGACTGCTGCATCAACCATCCCTGCAAGGTTTTCAACAGTAAACTCTGGCTCCTGATGCAGTAAACATGCAAATCAAACATTAACAAAATATTTTATGCACTGGATTTCAAGTTAACCAAGAAATATCATCAAAGGATATACAAATTACCATGGTATCAGTATCTCCATGGTCGCGGACAACTTCACTCTTTCTAGCAGTAGGCCATCTCATATACACTTGACCCTTGTTCACATATGGCCTATGGGGAGATACAACTCCAAGAGATGGTCTAGGTGTTTCGGTACCAACCTATAGTCAACAAGAGTTCATGTAGCTAGACATGGATGATTCAACGAACATACATGTATTTAAAAAGTGACATTTTTTAAATGTTTAAAATGTTTACCTCCATCACTGCTTCCCCTCGTGTAGGATCTGGCATCTGCCTAGATATTTCCTCAGTCGATACGACCATGGATCCTACCTCCATCACTGCTTTCCCCCATGAAGGATCCGACATTTGCAAGTTTAATTATTGTAAATATTAGACCGTAGATAACATTAGTGAACTAACATGTACAGTATGTGGAAATTAACAATTTAACAAGTATTAAAAAACTGAAATTTTAAAATGTTTACCTCGGTGTGAGATACGGGATCAGTGGATGGAATGTCCCGCCCCTGTGTAGAGTGTGGAACATGATACTCTAGGGCATCGCTGCTGGCATAAAGCATCAACTGCAAGTTTACAAAATTAATATATTAGCTCAAACTATACATATGTGTACAAAGAGGAAACTAAATGAAGAATTTATTACAATTAACCATATACATACATCACTCAAAAATCCACTGAAGTCAACATCTGACGAAAGACCATAGCATGGACAACCACACGATGTGCACTCATGAGGCTCAAAAGTAGGTTGGGAATGTGCTGATGGTGTTGCACTAGTAGATGGTCCTGCAGTAGATGGTCCTGCACCAGTGGGTGGTACTGCACTAGAAGATGGTCCTGCACCATGAGGACCTGGTGTATGTACCACACTAGGGACAGATGTCCCTTCCTCACCCATATGCTGAACCATAGTGCTATGGCGAACAACGGCCCATGCCAAACTAAAAAATGCCTCACGTGTCTGTGGAATAACATGATGTACAGGTGGTACATCTAGCCCTGGCAACTGCCTGTGAGGTGCAGGGATAGGGCGATCAATGTCTTGAAGCCTGGAATTGGGTCAGTTTTGGGGCATCCCCCCACTGATCCCCTGAAATTGCAATATATCAAAAATAGTTTACGTGTTTTTCCAACACGAACTCTGCATATATCTTCTGAAGGAAGTACAACGAGATTTCCCTATTGTTGTGTGGTGGCATATCAAAAACCATATACCATCTGTCCATCCAGTTATCAACAAATGGTTGATATGTGCACCACTCGATAGAGATATGTGGCCTATTTGCATTTGGGATTTCTCCCGTGTGAGGGTCTTTAAACAATGAAAATATATGCTCATTGGTGATTTTCAACTTTTTTATTGCATTGTAGCTAAGCCCATCATCGTACTCACGTCTTTTTCTTTCTCTATATGAAGTAATATCATATAGTATGTTGTTTGACAATGTTATAGTCTCAACAATTGCATCCAAAGTGGATGCAAGTGAACGTCGAATTCTATCACCACCACTAAAAGTAGTACTCAAACCTCTCAACTGGGCAAGCTCAATCAATATTTCTGCATTGGGGTCCATAGTCGCAAATGCAATAAAAAAATCAATAAGAAAATAATTAGAAACGTATACATGGTATATAATGACATCTCTTCAAAATTGAAAATGTAAATTAAGGAAAACATACACAAACTTAAGTTTGACTAATTTTTCAAACATAAAAAACTATAAACAATAATTAAAGTTTAACACTTTTACTTTTATTTTGTATCTTTATGGTATTGATTTTTTCTTACATAGGTGTTACTGGGAAAATATATTCAACATATCAATTAAATCATTGGCGTGTGGTGGATTCCCTAGCCCCACCAAATCAAATGTATTTGAGAAAATTGTTAGAGAAGCACAAAATAATATGAAACAAGAAAACTTATTCAGTTGAGAAGTTATGGAATGTATTTACCTTGACATCATAAATCCACTAAAACATGACCACCTCAAAAACTGTTAAAAACCTAATTTCCATTATGGTTGATGCATAAACAAAACATACACAATTATCATTCTCTAAAGATTGAACTACATTCCAGTATGTTCTAAAAACCGTTTTAAAGAGATATTCAACCTCTACTTTCTTTTGTTGATTATACTCCTTAGTCCACTCTAACAGAAATTAAGAATTGTATGCACCATACAAATGTAATGACTCCCACTCTTTAGCATCTACATGTACAAGTAATCATTATTTAAATCCAAATTTACAATATTTAGGATTAGAACAATTGTTACAAAAAATTTGAGTATACCTCTTATCCTCTTTGAAGACCCTCCACCCTCTAATCTTTCTCCTTAAAAAAATTGATCTTGGTTATTGCCCCATAATCATGGAGCTTCAAAATGCAATTGAGGTAAGTACTCACTCAAATGAACCATTATCTGAAAGACCATGTGCCCCTCAGCCATAGATCCTTCTAGATGAACTCTTTGTCTCACAAAATGTTTTAGAAACTTTATATATCTCTCCGCAAGCAACATTGTATGGATATGGATAGAACCACATTCTTCAATCTCTTCTACTAGGTGTATAAGGTAATGCTCTTGAGAATTAAAAAATATAGGAGGGAAGTGCATTTGAATATCACACATCTAAAGTCACACAATTATAGGGTAAAAATTGACAAAAAAAAAATGCATTGGGTGATTGAATTACCTTGTTGGATGACAATGCACGAGTGAAATCTCCTCCCCTCAACCTGAGTTAGCTCCTGCAACAATCCCAAGTAGTGGTCTCGCTCCAAAACGCTCCAATGGCCCTTCGAATTCACATTCTTGATTGTTAAAATGGGCCGCGGGTTCGGGACTGTGTATTTACTTTTTTTTTTATGATTTGCAAATCGCGTACGCGTTTTATAACTACATATCGTGAGCGCGTTTTGTAGTTATATAATGCATATGTGATATGGCTTCCTATCCTACATGTTCCATGACATGTCAGGCTCGGGTTGAACCATACCAAGTGCTATGTTAGGCTCGGGTTGATGTATTTTTTGGTAACATGATCTTATTTTTGAAAACTAGGATTGCATCTTAAAGGTCCCTCATCTTCTTGCACTGACCCATCCAACAATTGGATTGTCTTCATATTTCTAGATGCAACTCATGCTTCTCTCATTATAGAACAGATGTGGCGTATTGGTCCTGGGTCGTTGGCATCCTCACTTTGATCCCGTTAAGGAACAAGTGACAAAACACCACCTGTGGGTTTTATTGCCTCATCTTCCCTTCCCACTCTGGAATTTGAATATTCTCAAAGGTATTGCTCACACTGTAGGTTGATTCGTGGCTGTTGATGAGGATTTTCACCTCACCTTCGATAAAAGAGCAGCTCGGGTTCTCGTTGAGCTGGATGTCTCCCTTGGTTTTCCTGCTGAGGTGGAGATTTTATGCAAGGAATGTCTCTTGGTGCAGAGACTTGATTATCTCCATGTTCCCTTTCGTTGCAGCATTTGTCGTGATACTGGACATCTCTGGCGGTCCTGTCCATCACTCAAGAAAGCTTCTGCTGGATCCACCTGGACGGCTCCCTCCTTGCTGGAGAACCTCTTACTACTTTTCCTCTGGAGCATTCTCATAAAGGTATTTACTCTCAGCCTCTTTCCCTTTTCGATGATGTTTCTAATTCTATGCTTATCGATATTGATGCATTGTTAAAGACCCTGGCTATGGTTGGCCCTCCTGTTTTGGCCTTTGTGGTGACTCTCCCAAAGGTTTCTCCTGTTGGTTCCTCTTTGGTCGACTCTTTGGAACCTGTATCTGGTTCACCTGTTTTCTCCACATTTTTCCCTTTGGTCCGTTCTTCGGTTACACCTGACCAGGCCTCAGTGGAGAACACTACTACTTTGGCTCCCCCTCATGAAACAACTTATGCGGTCTCTCATGAACCTCTTCATTATTATCCTTCTACTACCTCCACAAATCCTCTGCTGCCACCACTCACTTCCCTTGTGGAATTCCCCCCTTACCCCCCTCTCCCCATAGCCCTTTATCCTCCCATTCTTTCTCTGATCCCTCCCTCCATAAGTATTTATGCATCTTCTCTGCAACTACTCCTTCCTCCCCATCTACTCTCCACCTTAATTCCATCTGATTTGAGAATGTGACTGTTAGGAAGAAAAAGAAGGAAAAGAAGGGACTGATAGGGGATCTATCCTCTACCTCTCCTCCATATATCCCACTCTCGGTTCGCATAAAACATGCTGCCATAGGGTTATCTCTCCGAGGACTTAGAGCATCTCCTCCCCCCCCCAAATTGTTCCTTAATGTTGATCCTCTCCCTTAATGTTAGAGGTCTGGGGGACAAGACCAAAATGTGCAGTCTTCGTTCACTTTTCCTTTCTATTCGTTCGGACATGATTCTCCTACAAGAGGCCATGTGTAGTACTTACCTTGCTCTACATGCTTTCTCTAAGCTCTTTCTCAACTAGGAATATTGTGCCACTAGTGCTTCTAGCCTCTCGGGTGGACTCCTGACTGCCTGGGACCCTTATAAGGTCAGAGGCCATGCATTTGAAACAGTTGCTGGTATCCATGTGAAGGCTGATATTCGTGGTATGAATACTCCATTACATATTCTCAATTGCTTTGGCTGTTACCGTGATCGGGTACTTTTCTGGGATAGGGTTCTAAGGAGGGGATTACTGAATTCACCTAATCTTATCTTGGGTGGGGACCTTAAATTGATCATGAATGCATCAGAGATTTGGGGCAAGCGGGTTGTCCTAGACCCTCTCTCCTCACATTTCAATCTTCTTTTTGACTCTGTGGGACTTACTGATATTGCCCCACCTTGCTATGTCCCCACTTGGAGGAATGGCCAGATTGGGGATGAGGGGATCAGCAAGAGACTTGATAAATTCTTAGTGTCCTCCTCCTTAATCCATTCACTCTCTGTTCACCATGCTTGGATCCCCCAAACAGACATCTCCGATCACTACCCTATCTATTTTGAATGGAATAAATCTTTTGGGTCATGTAATTATCCATTTAAATTTAACCGATATTGGCTTTTGGACTCGGACTTCAGTTCCTCGGTCACCAATCGATGGCCCAGTCTGTCTCCAGCTTCACAGGGTTCTGAGTTGGACCTCTTTACACATAAGTTTCGATCCCTTAAGAAGGAAGTTAAGGATTGGATCAAGGATAAAAGTGATTTTTTGGAGGCTGAATCTCATAGGTTGGATAGGGATATCTGTTCCCTCCTCTCTAGCTCCAACTTTGGTATTCTATCACATGAGGAACAGATGACCTTAACTCGACTCAAATCTGATAGGAAGAAGATATTGGATCACTACCTTCTGACTTGGCAGCTCAAAAGTCATGCCGAGTGGGCTCTGTATGGTGACTAACACAAAATATTTCCATGTTCTGGCATCTGGTAGAAGGAATCAAAACTCCATTTGGTCTCTATTAGATGATGAGGGACATGGTATCGATGATGAAGCTGCACTTAAGGATATGGGACAAAGAGATTTCGTTGGTATCTTCAGGGATGACAAACAAACCTGTCTGAGGGAACAACTCAGGGTTTTATTACTCTATCCCAAGATGATCTCCTAGGATGATTCCCATTGTCTCACTAACCTTTTTTCCTTGACTAAAGTTGAAAGTGCCTTATATTCTTTTAAAAAGGATAGGAGCCTAGGTTCAGATGGTTGGCCTGTCGAATTTTATTTGCATTTCTTTGATATGTTGGGTGAGGAATTACTGTCTGCTGTGGATTGTGCTAGGGTTACGGGATGTATACCTCCTTCCCTAAACTCTACCTTCCTTGCCTTGATCCCAAAAAAGGATAATCCCATAACCTTTGCTGATTTTAGGCCTATCTCCCTTTACAATCTGCTATACAAATTGATCTCGAAGGTTAATGCAGTGAGGCGTAAGCCTCTCTTGGGCACTCATATATCTAAAGAACAGTATGGTTTTCTAAAAAATTTCCAGATTGTTGAGCCCATCGGTATCATACAGGAGACCGTCCATACTGTGAAAACCAAAAACTCTTGTGCTCTCATCCTCAAATTAGATTTGGTGAAGGAATTTGATCGTATTAACTGGTCCTTCATTTGTATCATCCTCATATAGATTGGGGTTCCTATGCTGGCTATTAACTGGATAATGGACTGCCTAACTTCAACAAATTTTGCACTACTTATAAATGGAACGCCCTTGAAGTTCTTTTTAGCCGCCAAAGGCATCCGACAGAGTTGCCCTCTTTCACCATTGCTCTTCATTCTGGTTATTGAAGGACTCAACCTATTGATTGTCGATGCAAGGGATCATGGCCTAATTAAAGGTATCAAGATCACTTCTTCTCTTGCACTTACACACCTCCTCTTCATTGATGATGTTATTCTACTAGACTCTGGTACATTATCTGAATGGATGGCATCTGATGTAATTTTAAGCACTTTCTGTCGAGCCTTGGGGATGAACATTAGTATGGACAAATATTTTTTTCTTTATAATAATGTGGATGTTCATATCAGACTGGATATTGCTCGAGCTCTCCCTTATAATATGGAGCCTATCACTACAGGTTTTAAGTATCTAGGCTATTTTATCAAGCCTTTGGGGTATAAAGTCAATGACTGGCATTGGTTGATTCAACGATTTGAAAAAAAAATATTTCACTGGGCACATAAACTTCTTTCCCTGGGTGGTCATTTAACTCTTGTTCAAGCAGTTCTGTCTAGCATCCTGGTCTATTGGTTGGGCCTCGCTCCCATTCCTGTATCTGTATTGAATAAGCTTAGAAGTATTACCTTTGCATTTTTATGGGGCTCCTCTGGCAACAAACACCGATACCATATGTCGGACTGGAAGCACCTCTCCTGGCCGAATAAGAATGGGGGATGGGGTATTAAGAATTTGTATTGGTTCAGTATTTCTCTCAGATTGAAAAATATTTGGTTGGTTCTTCAGAATGATAGACTATGGCATGATGTTATTGTCTATAAATATCTAAAAAAGCACACAATCGAGACTTGGCTCAAAGGTAAGAAATTCAATTATCGTTGAGCATCGATATTTTGGAAGGGTTTCCTATTAACTCTCCTGTGGCTTGGTAGAAGACTTGCTTGGCAGGTAGGCAATGGTAATAGAATTCTTATTGGCATTGATCCCATTATTGGGGTTCTAGACGTGATCTCATTCCCCATCGGGTTTAGGGAGTACATGGAAGATCTAGATATTGTCACATTGTCTTAAGCACGTAATACCCTACCTAGATTAAAAAAGTACTGGTATACGACTGAGGATCTCTGTGTCTTAGGAGATTGGAAAATTATATGGGATTCCTTCACAAGAAGCCCAGAAAATTATATGGGATTCTCTAATTTGGGCATTTAACGAGCATGATGGATCAGTTACTGCAAAATCGGTTTATGATAGTATTGTCCATTCCTTTTCTCCCTAGGCTAGTAGCAAATTACTTACACATATTTGGATCGGTTCTCTCCCCAGGAAAATCTACTGTTTTATTTGGCTGGCTTTGATGAACAAGATTCTTACGTGGGATAATCTCCAGAAGAGAGGTTGGATTGGGCCTGGGATCTGTGCACTCTACTGTAAGGCTACTGATTGTGTACAACACCTCTTTTACCATTGTGGTGTATGGAAGAATGTTATCTCAATCATTATGGAACAGTACAATATTTCTGCTTCCTTTCAGTTAGATGATCTCTGCTCATTTCTAGAAAGGTGGACAGACAGTTTCTCCAAAAACTCTGCCTACTATTATCTCCCATTTCTCGCCATGTGGGTTTTTTGGAAAGAAAGAAATATCTCTATATTTGAAGGGAAAATTATGAATGTCACCAACATTTTCCATCAGATTACTTATTTTTCACAGGTGTACTGTCCATCAGTCATTAAAGTAAAAAAATCCAGATCCATGGGTCAGGGTCCTATACTTGTTTATCCCTATGGTTTCTTCGATGGGGCATCTGCTAATGGTATTGGAGGGGTTGGCTATTGTCTGTTATTGAGCAAGTAACACTCCTTTGAGTTTGCATTGGGTGTGGGTCCTTGTACCAACACAAAAGAGGAACTGATTGGGCTCTGTGCCCTTCTGCATATAGCTCAAATGATGGGGATACCCAAGCTTAGAATATATGGTGACTCTTCAGTAATTATAAATTAGGCTAAGGGTACAACATCTCTTTCATCACCTAAACTCCATCACTGGTGTAGGGACAAAAGAAAGCTATGCTCATGCTTTATAGAGCTGTCTTTATGCCATATCTATCGTGAATTCAATCAGCATGCAGACTACCTTTCTAAAAAAGATCTTTCTTTGGCTCTAGGATCAGGTAGTTACTCTGAATTTATTGAAGGCCATTTGGCCTCTCATGACATTATTGAACTCTTTTGAGCTTGGTGCTGGAGCATGTACTCCTCTTTATTAATGCACCCCCATTTTATTAATTTTGGAGTGGACTCTTTTAGACTGTAGTTCTGCACTCTTTGGTTCACGATAGATATGGTTTGAGTGATAGCCTTACTGATGGGAACTGTATGTAGGAGATGTATTTGTCCCCTCTTGCATCGTGTTGCGTTGTCTCTCCATTATGATGTAGTTGTTGATTGTTTTCTTTGACCCTCCTTTGCGATTGTAACCCACTTATTGGGATGGCATTTCAGATGCCCTTTGATTCTTAAATGAATAACAAGGACAGGCTTTGTTCTTCTGAAAAAAAGGGGGATATATATGAATGGATAAGAAATTTTATGTGTTTTATAAAGTTTTTACATAGTTTGATTTTCAGGTATATTAAATAATATTTGTTAAAACTATTTTTTTGCATGTTCATTGGTTTCTGCAGGTGAGGTTTCTTTTGGATCTAGTGCCCCAAGACCCACCCGGGCCTAGCTCTTGTCAACAAAATTTTAATACAACCAATATTTGTAAACATTGCATTAATGTATTTAGTGCTGTTACTATGAAATTTTATTTACCTACAACCCATTAAATGCACAACAACTAATCTCTATTCTATACTAACCAACATTGAAGAGGGCATCGAGCTTATGCTGGTTTACATATTTCAATGCTAGTGGGTTTCCCGACCATCCAAGTTATGGGTGGGGTTCAACCAACAAGTTGTTGATTTGTCCTTATTAAGGCTTTGACCTTAATCGGCGAAAAATGTAGGTATTATTAATTATTCATTGTGTTAGTGGATGGAATTTTTTGATAATTTGGTAGTTTGTAGAGCCCAATATGGAGGTCCTTGAGGATTGGACAGTTGTGAATCTTGACGGACCATCCTAATGCACTATCCTATGAGCTATTGGAGGGGTGACTGCCTTGGAGTCTATATGGGAAATGAACGTCCACTAGCATATATGGGGTTAAGCCGCGAATTCATCCCAACAAAGGAAGATACAAGGATCTGGTCTTTGGCCTGTTTATAAGCATCTTGTATATTCTGTTATAAGCATATAGCTAGGGCTGTCCATATAAAGTTATTTCTGTCATGTGGATTGTATTTCTTTATACTTCACATATTTTATCAGTTTGCATTTATTATGCCGAGTACATTAGATCGATTTGCATTTATCCTCATTCTTAAATGTTGAGCCATCCATCAGCCTAGAAGCTTCTGCTTGCCTTTGGCTATAATCTTTTCTTCATTCACACGGATTCCTAACTGTCTATGTTTATGGGCATGTACAGATTTGGGATCATTGAGAACTCATGAGACAGAAGAGGAAGAGCCAAATTAATGTTGGTTTCAGCTCTAAAATTGGGTTTGCCAATTATACTAGCCTTGTCTTTCTAAGTATCAGGAAGTCTGTTGATTATGATCATAGAAAACCGAGTATAAACTAAGTATAATCATAGAAAATTGTATAATCTAATTGGGTTTTCTCATTATACTAATTAAAATTTATAAACCATAGAATTACAGATTGTGTTAGCCTTCGCAATATGGGTCAGGTGTTCGAAACAAAGGCCTCCTTAAATATTTTGTCAATTCCTCCAGAAACTAGAGTTGGAATTATCCGGTAAAGCATATTGTCTTTTGGGGAAGACAATGAGAGTTGGGAATTATCAGGTAAAGCATATTGACTTTTGGCGAAGACAAGGAGGCATGCGAATGAAAAGACTAGGAATTTATGTTGGATACATGATCGTCTCTTGGTATGCTTTTTGTTTAACGATAAGGATTATTGTTCATATAATTTTTCTCATTATACAATGGATTTGTTCATTTTTTTCATTATAGAATGGCTTTTTTCATGACATTGACGCTATATTTCAAAGTAATTTCTGTGTAAAATTATAAAAAAAATTATAGTTTATGTGGCAATGTTTTGGCATTACAATTTCAGCACAGAAATAAAGTTAAATGGGTCACTTTTCTGTAAAATGCATTTGTTAATGTAATTTATTAGTGTCCACATTTTGCTAAGTAATTTCTTAGCTTAGAAATTTGCTAAGGTAATTTCCTCACTTAGATTGATTCATATACTAAGATTCTTGTTTGTTCTAATTTTTGTACTTTTTATGATGCAGTTTTTTCTCAACATACAGAGGAGATTTGTGATGGTAGGAACTAAGAATATTTCTAGCAAAAAACTTGTCCATTTCTTGATAAATTTGTATGCAAAACATTTGCTGAAAATTGCACAGTACAGCTACGTTTAACAACATCATGTTCAGAAATCCATGTGCTAATTTTCAACCATGTTCTCCATAAAAAAAATCATAATTTTTTTAGATTGTGGAGTATGTTTTTGGTGATATTTTTAGGAAATTAATATCTTCAAATTTCGGTGCATTTTTTTTTGGACTTTTTTTAATCACTGGAAATTGTATGGGACGGATATGGGATAATTGTAAAAATTTCCAACTCGATATTTCCTCAATTTTTGTTCATATTTTGCATAAGATTCCATTGAAATTTTATTTCTAATGCTGAAAAACTAAGAAACCAGAGAACAACGAATCATGCACACAGAAGGTGAGCATAGGATCAACAATGCTTAATTATTCATAGACAATAGTTACGGATATATAGGCTTGGAGAGCCTCCAAAAAACTCCTACAATAGTGGATCTAGAACTACATGTACACTAACAGCATAACAATATACTAACATAAGTATTTCTCCATTATTATTCTAACATTCCCCCTTAATGGAGAAATGGATTTTCAGCAAATAAGCTTGCATGATTTGTAGCTCCCCTCTAAATTTGCACTCTACAATACTCCTGCTAATCAACTTCATCTTTACTTTTCTAGCTGTAAGATAGTATTTGTTTATCCTTTTTTGCTTCCTGCTGGAAAACTTGAAGTCTTCAATGTGAATTATGGTATTTGATTGGGCCTCTGTTGTCGTGGATCTTCCTTCAGGTTCAACAAATTTTGCAAAGTTAGTAATTGTCATCCAGGCTCGTCGACAATCAGCAATGTCCCGTGCAAAGGAATTCTGCAACATTGGCTTATAGGTCAGCAGTGTCAAAGTATCCCTTTCAACAACACCTGCAAACATGATACATTCTCTTTCGAAAACACAATCATTATTTTCACAGTCCTTTGGATTTTCAAGCCAAGATGCAATGTAATTTAACTCTGCATTGAAATCAATTTGAGTTGCTTCAACTGTTGCAATTCTAGCTAAGAAATTATTTATCATCATGACTTCTAGCTGAATTAAAATTTTATCTTCCTCAGAAATACATTCCTCATTATATAGAGGGTTAGGATTCATGTTCATCTTTTCTTCAACAACATTTTTCTTTTTAATCAGGCGGCTGGCAATGGAGCAGCCACACCAGTTCTTCAGCAGCAGGTTCCAGGCTACAATGTTTTTAGGCAACTCTCCTTCCAGCAATTTGATGTCAATGATCCGACAGCAAAATTTCACCAGGGTCACACTGCGATAGAATTCCCTCCAACCGATAATGATTGGGAAATTTTAAGTTCATATTGGGCAATGTTCTCCCTTCAACGAGCTCTTTCAGTGAGAAAACAAATCACCTATACTCAGCGCGAATGGCAAGAGCTCCGCATATGTTGGAAAAATGTAATTACTCGTAGATCTGTACTTGGCTTCCAGTCGACTCTGTCAGAGTCTGTACAAGTCAAGATCTTGTCTGTCAGTCTGACAAGAAGGAAGAATCCACGAGTAGGAAATGTAAACCAGTCAAATTTATTTCTAAATCTAAGTTGTTAGGTAGATATTTATTACAGTCTTTAATGGTGAGTCAATCGGCCCATGCAGAAGCAATTTTCAGATTGCCTATAAATAGAAGAAGCAAATTGTAAATCTGTTTATAGAGTCATACCCAGACATTAGATAGCAGAGGAACTCAGGGTGAGAAAGAGAAGTCGAAGCTCACGCTTCTGTGCATGTGATTTAGTCGAAGAGCTGAAGCTCTGTAGACCGACCAGTTTGGACCAACATGTTTGGACCAACCAGTTTGTAATCGACAAGTTTGTAATACTTTGTATTTTCACATATAGTTAAATATATAAAATAGTTTGTGGTTGAATGCATGATTATTTGGCCACACATATTTCCAGATTTACTTCTGTAAATGTCTTTTACAATTACTGTTAAGTGAAAAGAACAAGAACCCATAAAAATCTCACCACGTGAAAGTTCCAGGTTTTATGGCACATTGGTTGACTCAAGTCTTCCTACATATTTGGGCATATGTTTTAATAAGTTCTTTGGATTTGTTAATGTGTCCATTTTTACTCTATCTTACTCACATGTGAAAAGCATTTGTAATTTCTTAAGTCTTTAGACTAAGAAACTTACTCTGTAGATTTCGACCAAAGTGAACCGAATTGAGTGGTTGGTTGAGTCAGCCGACTAAAGTGAGCCGAATTGGTCGAAGACAAGAAGAGAGCCAACTTGGTCGAAGACAAGAAGAGAGCTGACTTGGTCGAAGACAAGAAGAGATCCGACTAGTTCGAAGACAAGAAGAGAGCCGACTTGGTCGAAGACAAGAAGTGAACCGACTTGGTCGAGGTGACATGTGGTCGAGGTGAAAACTGGTCAGACAAGTAAGTCGAAGTAATTTTGGTCGAGTGAAGGACCGACTAAAATTTATAAACTTGTCTAGTTGGACATAGACAAATTTCACCTAATAGGTGAAAAAGAAAAGTGGTCAGCGTGAAAAGTGAAAATCAAATTTAATATCGATTGAGCCCTAAACCCAAGTTTAGTCGGCTTGGTTTTGGCTATTTGTTATCAGATCTTGGTTATATTAGAGCAAGGTTTATATCAGCCCAATATTTTAGGAAATAAATCTTGTCTTAAAAGGTGGAAATTAATTTTCTAAGGAAAGTTAATTAAAAATTAAAATGGCTTCCACTTCTGGTTCATTGCAAACTCCAATCTTTACAGGAAAGAATTATGAATATTGGTCTTTAACAATGAAGGATTTATTCAGAGGTTAAGATGTCTGGGAGATAGTCCAGTATGGTTATGCAGAACCAGCAGACATGACAGCATATAACAATCTCACACAGGCTGAGAAAGATGTCTTGAGAGAACAGAGGAAGAAATATGGAAAAGCTCTATTTTTCATTCATCAAGCTATGCATGAAAGCATACTCCCAAGAATAGCAACAAAGACTAATGCTAAGGAAGCATGGGATACATTGAAGACTGCCTATCAAGGTTTGGATCAGGTAAAGACATCCAAACTGTAGATTCTGAGAAGAGATTTTGAATCTCTATCCATGAAAGATTCAGAGAATGTAGACACATTCTACACCAGAGTTGTTGGGTTGATAAACCAACTGAAATCTCATGGAGAACCCATAGCATACCAAAGGGTTGTTGAAAAAATTCTCAGAAGTCTTCCCCCAAGATTTGAAAATTTGGTTGTGACCTTAGAGGAACAGACAAACATGTCGACATTTACCATTGATGAGTTGCAAGATTCACTCATCAATCATGAGCACAGACTCAGTAGATCACAGACATAATGGGAAGGTGCATTTGCAGCACAGTCATCCATAAGCCGTGGTAGAGGTAGGGGAAGAAACAACTTCAGAGGCAGAGGAAGAAGTTCTTCAAGAGGAGGACGAGGTAGAAGTCCTGCAAATGTCAGTGGCAGAGGAGATAACCAGAACCCAAGTTAGTCAAGTGGCCAGAGGTTTGATAAATCAAAAATTCAATGTCATTATTGTAAGAAGTTTGGTCATTATGCATATGAATGCAGGAAGAAGCAATATGACCAAGGAAGGAAAATCCCAAGTCAGTCGACCAGCACCAGCACTTCGACAGGTGCAATGTTAATGGCATCGACATCTCCACTTGAATGCAATGCTGTTCAAGAAAGTCCACATGACATATGGTACTTAGATTTAGGCTACAACAACCACATGACTGGTAATTTAAACATGTTTTCCAGTCTAGACACTTCAGTTAAAACTAATGTTACACTTGGAAACAATGTCCAAGTTACTGTCTTAGGAAAATGAA
>LPNX010212023.1:292997-343794 GCA_001517045.1 Pseudotsuga menziesii | reverse complement strand
TCGAGCCCCCTAAGCCCTTGTTTCTTGAGGGGAGTGATGATGAGATTTTAGGGGTTGATGAGAGATTGACTTATGATGTCTTCAACCATGATGATGTTTATGCTAGCCCATTCACTATTGGATAGATGAGACTTGCAATAGCCTATTCAAACCTTGGCATGACTATGTTCTTTTCTCTCACGAGCATCATTTTACTTCATATTTCATCCTTGAAGCAAAGAAGATTCTAGCTTATGTTTCCTAATGTGTACTTGTTTTCATTTGTGAACATGCACAAGGGAAAGATTCATGGTCTGGATGAGCTGCACTTGCATTGGTTGTATTATTTCATTTAGCATCATTTATTTTCCTATAGTAGAGTAGGGTAGGACGAATAAGCTCTTGAAAGAATTAGAGTAAGACGCATAAGCTCAACATCATAAGCATTAGAATTCATTTCTTCTCTCCAGGAATTGTTGGTATATGCCATTTTCACATAAATCCAACCTTGGGCTATTTTGTTGTAATGGACTGCAATAAGTGTATAATATCTTGGACTGCAGTCCATTTTCAGATCTTTTCCATTTATACATTTATGGAAACCGCATTTTAAGTAGACTTGAGCTGCTTGTGATTAATGTTTATGGCCGATTCGTCTCATAATATTTATTCACTCATTATTCACGCTGTTAAGAAAACAAAATATTTGTTTGTTGGAGTTTCAATAGATATGATGGTAGAAGATCATGCTGAGTCCAAATTTTGAATCCACATGATGTGTATAACTTTTCGTTACAACGTCATGCTTGTTACAAAGTTCAAACCAATGTGATATTGTGCATCCTTTCAAAAATTAACAATTGAATCCCATGCCTCCAAAAGTTAAAATTTTGGTCATATGATGTTAGGCTTATTCCAAAGTTCAAGATCAATTAATGATACCATTGTGTTCTTTTTGAATTCTGTAATCATGCGATACTATTAATATCGTGCTCATTTGAAAGTTTGGATTGGAATGATATGTATTTCATTCCATTCGGAAAATTAATGATACCATCATTTGAAAGTTACTATTTCATTCCATTTGGAAAATTACCACTTTATTTTAACAATACAACATTCATAGCAAATGTCCACTTTATTTAAATGTTTAACTATTTTTCCAAATACCTTAGTTATTGATGGTTGGGGTTCGTAATGTGAGCAATCTATTGTTGACTTGAACAATCAAAACTCTTCTTATTAAATAATTTAGATTTATCATCTAGTATAACTAACCAACTTCTCTTATAATATGTCCCAACAAAATAAATAAAATTTTCTTAACTTTTAAATTCACCTCTTCCAAGTTGGTGAATAAATATCATACTATTTTTATTAATAATAAGTGGATTGAAAAAATTAACTCGCTCTTTATCCAATTTATCCATCTTTACAATTGATAAGTTTCTAAAATACATAAATGAATGCAAATACATGTGTTTATGGCTCTTAATCAATTTATCCATTTTTTACAATTATTGGGTTTCTAAAATGTATAAGTTAGTGTCAAAAGTAATTGAATAAAATAATTATAGGTTAGTTGTTTCTCTTGTTTGTTTCTTTTCTAAGTTTTGTTCCCTTAGTTGTTTAGCTTATTTGTTTTTTTGGAAGTATTTTTTTATTTAGCTTATTTGCTTTAGTCGGGGACATTGCCACATGGTGACTCTTGTTTATATCTTTGTTTATGTTATATTTATTTCCCTGGCAAGGGGAAATATATGAATCTCCCACGCCTATTAATTGGGGGTTTACATAAGAAATTTTATGTGTTTTATAAAGTTTTTGCATAGTTTGATTTTCCGGTATATTAAATAATATTTGTTAAAAATAATTTTTTTGCATGTTCATTGGTCTCTGCAGGTGACGTTTCTCTAGGGTCTAGTGCCCCAAGACCCGGTAGCAGGCTCTCATCAACAAAATTTTAATACAACCAATATTTGTAAACATTGCATTAATGTATTTAATGCTCTTACTAGGAAAATTTAAATACCCGTAACCCATTAAATGCACCACTACTAATCTCTATTCAATACAAACCAACATTGAAAAGGGCAGGGCACTTGTGCTGGTTTACATATTTCAATGCGAGCGCGTAGCCGAACCATCCAAGCTACGCGTGGGGGGTTCAACCAGAAATTTGTTGAAGTTGATTTGTCCTTATTAAGTCTTTGAACTTAATAGGTGACAAATGTAGGTATTATTAATTATTCATTGTGTTAGGCGACGGATTTTTTTGTTGTGCAGAAAGAGGGGAGGAGGGGATCTAAGGGGATCTAAGCTTAAAGAGCCAAGCATGGCTGGTCAATAGTTGAAATAATTTTGTAGTCTGTAGAGTCCAATATGGAGGTCCTTGAGGATTGGATAGTTGTGAATCTTGATGGACCATCTTACACAACTCATGATGCACCATCCTATGAGCTATGGAGGGGTGACTGCCATGGAATCTATATGGGAAATGGACATCCAACATGTATGGGGTTAAGCTGTGAATTCATCCCAACAAAGGAAGATCCAAGAATCTGGTATTTGGCTTGCTTATAAGCATTTGGTATATTCTAATATAAGTGTGTAGCTAGGGTTGTGCATGTAAATTTCTTTCTATCATGTGGATTTTCTTTCTTTATAATTCACATATTTCATTAGTTTGCATTTATTATGCCGAGTACATTAGATTAGTTTGCATTTATCCTGGTTCTTAAATGTTGAGCCATCCATCAGCCTGGAAGCTTCTGCTTTCCTTTGGATGTAATATTTTCTTCATTCAAGTGGATTTGTAACTCTCACAATAGAATTTCAACCCAAAATCCGACACCTTGCATGTCTGAAATTCGACACTTCTCTATCGCATTTTTGACACATGCACTTTTTTTTGTCGTCGATGGCATAACGTCGGATCTTTGACATCCTACCAATGTGGTTCAAATATCGGACACACCATGGTGTCGCCTCATCGACCATTTTCTCTTCCAAACTGTTAATCAAAACTTGCATACATCGTCGGAAATCTGATGTCATCTAACATTTGGAGAGTCAGCCTTCCGACGGATAGAAGTGTTGGAGGAATGGCGACTCCATCGGTATTTTTATCTAGAAAGTGTTCATTATTCGATGCCATTAGACACTTGAAGAGTCGGCCTTCCGACAAGAAAAGGGTTGGAGGCATGGCGAATCCATTGGATATTCGACTCAGCCCGACACTTGAAGCATCGGTCGTTCGACGGTCTGAAGCGTCGGAGTCATGACACTATCATCGGATGGTTTCACCGAAGCGTCGGAAGAACATAAAAAAAGCGACACCTGTTGGTAGATTTTAAAAAAAAATATTGAAAGATTTCGCTTAGTTATAGCAATTTGATAACAATTATGGGCCGGGGAGTTGGTGGCTTACAAAGGAACTTCCTCTAGCAAAGCCTTCAACCTTCCCCTAGGATAAATTGTTGTATGTTAAAGCAGGCTCCTCCCAGGCACAACAATGATTTTGCATATGGTCCCTTAAGACAATGATTTCTCTTGCATCTGGGCTTAGGATTTGGTGAGTTGAGTAGTAATTTCCTTCCCCAGCAAAACCTATTGTCCTTCCAAACTAAATCATTGAGCTTCCAATTCACACACATCATCATGCATAAAAATTTGCTTCTACTAAGCTCACATAACTATTTAACTCTAGATGGTGAGTCCATATTGGATGTTCATTGATGTTTTTACTTGTCTTTGCTTCCAAAAGGATTCGTTTTGTGTGTTAGTGTCTATCTTCTATCAAAGACAACAATTTACCTTTCCAAAGATAAATCACTATGTATCCTTGCTCAACGGCCTTTTAAAGACAGTGATTCCCTCTATCGTTACTTAGACAGAAAAATAGTGACAAGTGGATCCTTGGGAAAGGCTGGCAATGCAGGAAAAACATTGATCTCCCTTATAACCCAATTTATCCAAATTTATCATGCATTTCCCTTTTTAATTTAATATATAGGATTTCCATTTTTATGCTTTGTGTTGCTGTTGTGTTTTCTACAGGATAGGAGCATGAGTTTATAGTATCCAATCCTTTTGTAGCTAGTGAATCCCTTTATTTTCCTGGAGAGATGGAAACAAATATTTTATGAAATATTTATTTATAAGAAGACCAATGATCAGTCAGTCAATGCCTTTGATGTAGTGAATGGAGTCTATGAAGGCTTTGGCTGCTAAAAGAAATAGATATTGAAGTCGAGATATATCACAGTCTAATAATAAAGTATTTTTCAGAAGAAGAGAAACTCTATAAGCCTTCACAGTTGCTTTTTAATACAAGCAAACATAATGTTCTATTATAACCAACATCGGTCTCTAAGTATTGAGCACAATGATTACCATCTAACTACTTTGTATTAGCTATTATGCATGGGGCAAGGAATGCCTTATTGTCTATGACTTCATACAAAGAGGTAATCTTTAAGAGGGCCTTCATATTGAAAAGCATAAACCAATGATTCCATATAAAGACTAGTTTACAATGGCTATGGAGTTGCAGGAGCATTAGATTGGGCCACTTTTGACAAGCAAAATGAAGCCCATGAAAACGTTGATCACAAAAATAAATTGTATGTTTTTTCAAAGTTTTTGCTTAAAACTCCTACTCTAGCTTTGTTAATGCATTCTAATGATATAGGCTTGCCTGTGGATTCACAGGGGAAACTTATCAAATATATTACTATTTATTCTTTGGATTTATGGTAAAATGATGGGTGAATTCTAGGGTTTCATGCACATGCAAGATTGATGCTAGCATTGTTGGAAGAACACAAGAACAAGGAGGATATAGGGTTTTCTTGGTTGCTCCATTGGTAAAGTTTGGTGAAATTATGCTTCTATGGATTGAATGGTGGTTGTAATGCTGTGTTTTCTCTGGATTAGGGCTTTTTACCGGCTTTTTTCAACTTTTACATGTTATAAAACATCCTCTTGAAGGATTTTTCTCTTGTTTGTCCTTAGATCTCTGAATTTTTCCCTAATTAGGATCCTCGAACAAACCCTAGATATTGTTAATGGAAGTCCTAGTTGGTGAGGCTTAGGGAAATATTCCAAGAGGGAGGGTGATCACCATCCCTCATGGCCTTGGGTTTGAAGTAAATTTCACAAAAACCCTAAGATTTGTCATTTTGATCAAAATGTAAAATTTCATGTGTAAATATACGCATTTGCGTGATTAATGTAGTGTTAGATTAGATCTGCGTCTTTATAAACTAGAAAACCTTGGAAATTTATAAAATTCAATAATGCAAAAATAACAACAAATTTCAAATTATAAGCCTGCTTCAAATTTTGGTCTGCCTGTTTAGCCCTAGATCCTCCAGTGCATCACCTATCTTCTTGTCTACATCCATGAACTTTAGAAGAAACCTAAAAAAAAATAGTCAAAAGTCAGAGTTAGGGTTTCATATTTGACATGTTTCAAGGGTTGGGATAATTTGGCCTTGATAAAAGGTTACTTTATGCCTTACAACGACCCCATTTAATTGTTTAGTAGGGAAATTTAGGGACTTTTTCCTTACTGATCAGTGTTACTATCGTTTCTATCCCTAAAACCTATCAAAAATACCTGCAAAATCAACCAAGTTAGGGTCATATTTTAGTTATGGGGAAATCTCAACAATATAATTGAAATTCTTCCTTCCAAAATCATTATTTTCAGGCTAAGGAGTACTTGTATAAACCCTTAAAAGGATGGTTAAATCAATTAGTAATTCATGTTGATATATAGTAGTATTTACAGTTGATCTAAACGATGATACTAAATGCTTATTCAATGATACATGATGGTTGTTAATACTTACACTTGCTAGCTAATAAAATTGTCTACTAATGTTGATTTCAAAGAAAAGTGGTTTAAATGATAATGCTCTGTTGGTTATGATTTTGAAATAGCTTTTTCTGCCCTTTATCCTTGGTGTGTCTATGAAACACTTATGCTTTACAACAATAGCATATTGTGCACAGACCTAGAAAACACCACTAACTTATATAAGAAATTTACAAAAGATCAAAGGTATGCATGCTTTACTGATGGACTGGCTAGCAAAGAAGTTCCAAAATATGCAATAGAAACACAACCTCCAGCATAGAAACCTGCAACAAAATGTTCATAAAATGCCATCAATATTTCCATAAGATTCCTTAAGAAGCAATCATGTGCCTAATTGAATAAGATGGATTGTATGCTGACCTGTTGATTGATCATCAATGAGGAAGTCTCCCATGCCAAACTGAAGGAAATAGAAAAATCAATTTATTAGAGTATATTAATCTCATGACATACCTACTAGTAACTATATTGACTCATACAATTAACATGGTATGCATGTGTTTATCCTTAAATACAATCAACCTTAAACCTGGAAAACTAACATGATTCTATTACATACCTTCCAATAACCGTTTCAAGTAACATGAGCATATTGATTTTTACCCTTGTAGTGATTAGGATCAACACCACCAAAATTCATGGCTGGAAATGGGATTTCTTCAATAAAAACATATTTTCCTTGGAAAAGAACATCGAAACTGTTTCCAACAAATGCGAAAATGTTTCCTTAAGTGAAAAGATGTCATACCAAATCTAGTGATCTATCATTCTAAATCACTGGAAATGACTGATACTCTTTTTCAGGCTGTGGATACCTCTGGAAGATTTCCTGAAAACAACAAAAATAAACATTTTTTATAACTTAACCATTCAAACAATGCCTTCCAGAAATAAATTAGCAAATAGACCTTTATTTTTTCAAGCAGATCTCAATACTTTGTTACCATAACTATCAATGCGTTCATTCTTCTTTTGTATTCCAGAGTTGAGATGTTTGCTCTAAGTGACCACTTTAAACTCGGTGATAAATTGGAAGCAATACAAAAATATATAGATGCCTAATAAAATATTTGCATAAAGAAGACTTTGTAACAAATTAGCAATTGTGAGTAATAAAGTGCACAGTGATGTTGGGGTGAAAAGTTACAATGGAAACTGAAAATACCAATATGTACCATGCCCAACTCACAACCTATAGGGATAAGCACAAATATAAACATAGGTTTACCACTACACAATCAACCATTAAAGTTGAACAAGATATGAGATTAAGAAACAAATTACAAAACTATTGGAGAAAGATAAACCGGGGCAGATAACAACATACTAATGCGGAATAATAGGGAAACATTGCTTCACATACCATTTTCGTCACAATTCTATCTATCTTTTTCTGTCTTTTGACCTTTCATATTCCCATCAAACTCAAATGCCTATCAAATTTCTTGTAATGAAATGCCTACATTCAATTTTGTTGTCCTAGATATATGGTATTCGTAAAGTATTAGCAAGGGGCCAGTTATCATGATAAATCAAAATATTTAAGGTAATTGTTTAGATCAAATAGAACAAAGTTCGCCTTTATGTGTGGTAATCATCATCATCAACTAAATGTATGTGTGTGCACATGCATAGATACCCAATACACAGCTCAATCAAACAAAAGAAAACATAATTATACCTTGATTTGTGGATCTTCACACTGTCTTCTTATGCTTTACCTTTCAAAACATCATTCAACATACTTCATTTTTTGTCCTGTGGCAATAGTTTCATGTTAGGAGCCATCAAATATATTTAAGTTTGTTTATGAAAATAACAAAACCAATCTAAATAAATACAATTCTATTACAATACTATTCAACTATTCAAGTAAATTAATTGTTAAGAATATATCACCTGATAAAACATAGATGACAAAAATACCATGTATATAATGCCATTGATCTAATCAAAACTCAAGCAATGAGTAATACGAAGGACTCAACTCTTGAAGAAACTCTTATCCATCTTATCATTTGGATAAGAAATGATGAATGAAGAAGATGATGAAGTGGAAGGCTCAAGAAGGAGTCTACGCATGAAACAAATACAGATAAGTATTCAATTGTCATTTCACGATATTGTTTTGTTATGTGTTTGTTTATATTCAGTTGATGTATTATGCGTGGTAGATTGTTTGCATTAATGATAGTATACTACTAATACACATGTGATGGGTGAGTAGCTCATGGTGCTATACAACTCTCCATTTCTACTTATCTAGAATGAAACATCTTTCCAGACATATTGGATTAGTGCAGAATCTCAATGTTGTCCTGGTAGAGATGGAAGGCATCTAGAAAGTTTCCATGAGATATGGATGATTGTTGCATTCGCTAAAATAGTTGCATAATCATATATCTTGATGCAAAAGAATTTTTCATTATGAATATGCCTTATGAAATGTTTCTAACCATACAACTAATGCATTTGACTTGTAGGAAAGATCGCATACAATCACCTACAAGAAAAGAAGGATGAGACTTGTTCTGAAGAACAAGTGATGAAAGATAAAGAATAATATGATGAATGTAGGGACATCATTGATGCAGAATATTGCAGCTATGAAGAAGTAACCAAGAAGAAAATGAAGACCAATTCAAGACGAATGATGTCTAGGATGTAGTATCGATACATGAAGGGAAGTTCGTAGTCCCATCATGTAGCAGATGGAAACATCATGGGATACAAGGTAGGATTCATAGCACGAGGCTTCTCACAGAAAGAAGGCATAAGCTACGAATATACATTTGTAGCCACCAGAAGTTAAGACACATGACAGGAAGAAGCATGTGTGCAAATTAAAGAAGGCTTTGTACGAGCTTAGAAGGCACATACATGAGGATCTTGAAGATCACCTAGAGTGATGAATATATTAGCCTTAAATACAAGGTTGAAGATGAAATCCTATAGAGGATGACAAGCTCACAGATGGGTGCGACAAGAACTTTTGAAAAGGTTCAAGATGGAGGATCTTGATATCCAGTGACTGTAGATGGATACATAGAATATTGGTAGTAGAGGAAGCTACTTGTCACTTCGATACATAATGTTTCAGTGCATAGAGTATGAAAGACGGAGGGAGAATGATGCTTCGCTTCAGCGAGAGTGACTGCAGAAGATCCTGAGGTTTGACATGGTACGACAAGATGGATAGATTACTAATGACTCTAGGCTTTACTGAGAGTAAAGAGGATTCCAACCTTTTCTTCAAGGTTGAAGGTGGAAGACCAGTGATGCTCTTGTTATATGTCAATGACTTGTTCCTGACAGAAAAGAGGAACTCGTTAAAGTTGCAAGAAGGAGACTTGCTGCCAAGTTCGAGATGAAGGACTTGTATACGATGCACTACTTTCTAGGCATGGAGGTGTGGAAAAATGTGGATGGAATATCCCTGGGACAAGGGATGATGGAGTGCAAGGCCATGACCACACCTATGGCATCAAACATGAATCTATTGAGTGATGCTTCATCAAAGTCGGTTGATGCCATGATGTATCGTCAGATGATTGGGTCCTTGATGTACCCAATGAATACAAGACCAAATATTTACTTTACTGTAAACACCTTGCACCAGTTCCAAACAGATCTGAGACATGTTCACTTGATTACTGCAAAGCATATTCTGAGGTACTTGAGGGGTACAGTTGATTATGGGCTCAAGTATGAGGCAAATCAGAAGATTAACCTGGAGGGTTATGTTGATTCAGATTGGGCAGGTAGTGCCATCGATAGCAAGAGCACTTCAGGGTGTTGCTTCAGTATGGGATCAAGTGTGATATCTTGGTTTAGCAGAAAACAGTCTTATGTGGCACTGAGTACTTCTGAAGTAGAGTATGTCACATGTTGTTCAACTAGTTGCAAGGAAGTATGGCTGAGGAAGCTATTGTCTAATTTATTTGATCTCCATTTGGATGCTACTCAAGTATATATTGCGACAACCAGAGTTGTGTGAAGTTGTCGGAGAACCCGGTGTTCCATGACAAGTCGAAGCATATCGAGATGAAGTATCACTATATCAGGGATATGGTGCAAAGAGGAGCAGTGAAGCTCCAGTATTCAAACTTCACTCTGGCCAATGGCTTAGTCAACACATCAACTATTTGTTCGGCTTGGTGTTCTCTAGATCAAGGTTCCCTCCAAGGGGAAGTGATGAGTTTGTGAGCCATTCTGACATGGTGAGAGGATTGGTTCCTTCCATGGTTAGATGTAAGGGTTCATCCATTTTGTCATGGTGAGAGTGTTGGTTCCTTCCATGTCAGATATGAGTGTTAATCCATTCTGATGTGACTGTAGGATTAGTTCCTACATGATCAGATATAAGTGCTGAATGCCAATCTTTGAATGGAGGCACCTGGTCAGTTTCTAGGAATACTTAGCCTAGAGCTAAGGGCCATTCTGATATGACTGTGGGATGTGTTCTCACATGATTATATATAAGTGTTGAATGCCATTCTCTAGGAGAATTAAGGTACTTGGTAAGTTACCATGAATACTTAGCCTGGGGTTGAGATCCTTTCTGACATGATGTGTGAATAAAGTTTCCTATCATGGTCAGATCTAAGTGCAGAGACTTTTTGACATGATGTGTGAATAAAGTTTCCTATCATGTTCAGATGTAAGTGTAGAGCCTTTTTTACATGATGTGTGAATAAAGTTTCCTATCATGGTTAGATGTAAGTGCAGAGCCTTTCTGACATTATGTGTGAATAAAGTTTCCTATCATGGTCAGATGTAAGTGCAGATCCTTTCTGACATGATGTGTGAATAAATTTTCTTATCATGGTCAAATGTAAGTGTAGAGCCTTTCTGACATGATGTGTGAATGATTTTCCTTTCATGGTCAGATATAAGTGCTAAGGAAGATGAAGAACTACTTGGAGGATAGGCCTACAACCAACATGAAAATGGGCCGTCTCTGTAGAACTTCCTATGACGAGAATAATGAAGGGATAGAACCATTTGATTGAGATAGTAGAAGAAATGACGATGATGATGATCTAGTGATGATCCAGCTTTGATGATGATCCAGTGATGATCCATTTTTTATGATGATCCAGTGATGATCCAGTTTTGTCAATGATCCAGTGATGATTCAATTTCGAGATGCTTATTTTGAAGTGATGGAGAAGGTGGGTGATAATGCTTAAATAAACTCAATATACCCCCATTTATGCACATTTACTTAGTAATGAATGTGGATAATATGAATCTCTTTGAGCCTTTTCTGTTGGACCATGAAAGTGATGAGAAATTTATACTTGCCATAGAGGACTTAACTACAAAGTCTTAGATAGAGTTAGTAGAAGAGACAATTTTGTAGAAGAATTCCAAAACAACTATATGGGCATAGTATGAACTGTGGTAGGTTGTGTTTAAGGGACAACTTCAAAGCAAGGCCAAATGGTACTCCAATGGCAAGGTAGAGGAAATATTTCCTTACCTCATTCAATAAAATGTTTTGGGAACCAAAATCCTTCATAAATGGGAAGGTATTATTTGAAAAGGATCATTATATATTTTTTCATCTATTTTGGTATGGTATGGATGTAAAATTGGAGTTATTAAATTTTAGGGATCATTTTGTGGGTCATTCCAATGATGGTAATTTTGGGTCCAAAACCTTTAGGAGTTCATTTCCAGCCCTAAACAACCATATTTTGTATAAAAAAATTGTGAACATAGCTCATCTCTTCTAAATATTTCTCTACACGTTGACATATTTTGAACAATGAAGAGGACACCTCTATTGAAGTTTTATGGTGTAGAAGTTATTCCTCTCACAAGTTAACCTATCAAATTTACCACCATGATATCCAGTGGACAACACATCAACTTGCATTACTCACCAAGGCATTTTTAAATGGATAAAGTTCACCAATTGGATTTTTTTTTGTCATTAAAAATATATATATAATCACCAATTAGCTAAAAAATTCACCTATTTTTACATAAGATATGATTAGATTGCTAAAATTCGCAAAAGGCTATAATTTTTAATAGTATATTATATGTTTTTTATTTGATATTTTCCTAGATAGATATATATGTATATTTTTCCAATCCAAATAGTTGCCTAGAATAAAATACATAGGTGTAATATTTGATTCCTAAAAAAAATACCATGTTACCCACACATGTGGAGCTAGTCATGTGTGTACTTTCAAGAATATTTTAGAGGTCCAAAACCCTAAACTTAAATCTAGATGGCTCTTAGGCTATGTTAACTATTGTTCCATTAGGGAATGAAGGGGTTCCATTCTTAGTATATTTTCTTTTGTTCTATAGTAGAGAAAAGCATTCAGAACTCGGATTTTGGAGTAGAATAGAGGTAGTAGATGGTCATGTAGCAATGATAGTTGCCCCAATGTATCTGGAACTCCATAGTGAATTCCCATTTCTTTGTATTTGCATTTTAGAACTAAGAAGAAAAGAACAGAGCATAGGCCTCACCTTCTAGATGGGTTTCTTAGTATTGAGTTTTCCTAATGTACATCTTTTGTTCATTATTTTGATGGTTTATTATTTTCTTTATTCTTCCATTTTAGTTTTGGCTTGTTTCAGCATCAAGCTAGTACATTGAAGCTACAATCTAAAGTAAAACATTCCATACTAAAAGGTTGTAGGACATAAAAAGATATATTCTTGTAAATTGTTTCAACTGGAATATTCATGGTAGTTTTAAAATTAAGATCAATGGGCTACAAGAGGAATATTTGATATATTTAGTAACAAATAATTAATTATTGCATTACAACATCTCAACAATAGGTTAAAACTCACTATATGAGTGCCACATTGCAACCTAGATGTGTCTCCTACACATTTTCGACTCTACAATGGCATGAGCTAAAAGAAATCATATCAAATTCATTGGGATCCTCTAATGCTTTCTTAATTTTAAGAGCCCCATTGCTATTCTCCTCTTTGTAGATAAAACTAGCATAGATCTATCTTAAACCTGGATCTATCAAGCACCGAGAGGGATCCAATTTCTTATGGTGTAAATATTTCTTTATCTTAATTCTTTTACAAAAAACTACACCTCAAGAAATTTGTTTACTCTTTTTCTTTATAGATTCGAGTTTAAGTTTTAATTTTTAATTTTGTAGGTAGACATGGACTTTTTAATTAATTTTCTTAATTTTTTTATTTTATCTTATGAGCTTACATAAATTTTTTAGTTACTTTTTATTTTTAGTAACAATATGTTACATTACAACATCTCTCCCATACTGGGATGTAGAGCACCTCACTTCTCTCGGTGCAATTATCCTCATCTCCCACTAAATGAGATTTATAGAGCATTCCGAGTCCACATACTTTGAGTCCAAATAGTTTCCTTCTCCAGAATGTGATCAGTGCTTAGATTTCTATCACTATTTTAGTTATGGGCTCATTTAACCCGTGGGGTACACTAAATTCTACTAACCTTGTAACCTAAGGTTCCTTCTTACCCAACTTATAGTTTTCCTCCATCATCTCTACAAAGAATCATATTGTCATATAGTTTTCCTCCAACATCTACTTGTTTGATTGAGGACCACTCTATATTCGGTTGCTCCCCTTTCTCATTAGATATTCATTTAGTTCTCTCCAAACACTTAGATATTAGGAGCACCAAAGATGCAACCTTATCCTTCTTCTTTTGAGAGATATTCAGCCATCATCAATAACTTACCTTAGTACTTACCTAAACTCTCATGCATTATGTCAATTTCTTGCTACTTCTACTTTTCGAACACTACCAGGAAGAAGCCCCCATAGCAAACCTCCAAAATCAATTGATAAACCTATGAAATGGTCTAGGAAGAGCCCGCATAGCAAACCTCCAATAACAAATATTGAACCTATGAGATGGTGTAGACCTAATGACTTATATAGTTTCATACCCATCATGCATTTTTTGTGGCCTTCAAAGTTTATGAATACATCATGATAACGACATGTCTTGGTGGAGAAACATCTTTCTTCTTGAACAGCTTCTTTGTTCCCGATATGAGTGGATATTTTAAATTTATTTATACCAAGTTGTTTTTTCCATAGAAATATGGTTTACCTTTTCCACACCAACTATGATCTTTGATGAATATTAATATATAAATAAATTATATCAAAATCCTAAAGGAGGTGGTCACCTTATTGTCTGGATCACATCCAAGATGTGTTGTGGAGGGTGTCACTTATGAGCAATATTGGTTGGTTGTTTGACTCAAACACGTTTGGATTTGAATAGAGTTGTTTTCTATGTATTTTCAATTGCCTCCTGTTACTGCGAGCGATAAGAAGATGTGACCTTATTGAAGAGATACAAGCGGAATGAAAGCGTATTCACGTTGGAAACGTTAAATTAATTAATTAAAGTAGTGGTAGAAGGTCTCCGAACCCTACCAAAAATAATGGCAGATAGTTGCCATCTGGCATTCAAGAATATGATAGAAGTTAATGCGTTGCGACGTCTCCACATGCATTCATGCACTGTTGAAGTCCTTCTCTCACTGCTAATGTAGTAATCTCCGTGTTATCAAATTCTGTAACATTTCGTTGGCTATGCAATCGTAGCATGAAATCTTATCCGATCACATCAAATAAAGATAATCTGAATGACATAATCACCGTAGGATTGTTAGCGAGTTGTTTCTCCATCCCTTATTCAATCAAATGGCCGGCGCTGCCACACACTCCCATTAACAAAATTAGCCAATAGTTTATTGGAGTCAAATCAACTCCTGTATATTTTGGCGAACAATATATCACATGCTATATGTTATTTAATGCTCTGGTGGCAGCATTGCCAGTCATTGGATCTCACCCCCCACCAGATCCAATGGCTGGCAATGCTGCTGCTAAAGTATTAAATAACATATAGCATGTAATATATTTTTGGCCGTATCTTTTAGGATATGCTACTCAAAATAGTTGAAGCCATGAGGACCCCATAGCAATTCTTGAGAGAAAATCAGATCATTTCCGGGTATCTATTTTGACTTGCGTCTATTAGAGTTGACCTAAGTCTATTTTGATTTAGGTTTATTAGAGTTGACCTAGGTTTATCAATTTTTTGGGATAAATGGTTGAAGTGAAAATGATTATTTTTCTTTATATTCTATAAATATTTCGGGGACAATATTTTTGTTTATTTATATCTTTATTTATGTTATATAAATATTTTGTTATCTCCAACATAGAACAGTGTCTGGATGAAGGGGGTTAGGAAATTGTCTTTAGGACATACATGATTTAGGTCCCTGAAATGAATGGATACATGGATATTCTCTATTCCTTTTTTTTTTGTTAAGAATGATAGGGTTTGATACCTAACCAGCGTAGATCCAAATCCTAGGTTCTATCAAGTGCCGAGAGGGATCAAATCTCTGGAGGTTCAAACCTCTTCTTAGGTATCCATTGATTTGATTCAAACCAAAAGACATCTTTTTTATTTAAGTTCCACATATAATATTTTTATTATTAATATATAATATTATTTATGCTGACATATAATATTTTTTATTATTTTTTATTTTGTTACTAACAAACATTACAACATTTCCTCGTACATGGTTTTAAAACCATATGCAAGGCCCTTCTACAACTATGGATTATTTAGGAGGCCTTGCACATGGTCTTAAAACCATTCGCAAGGCCCTCCTAAACCATGTACAATAAAACCATGGGTTGTTTAGAGGCCTTGCACATGGTCTTAAAACCATTCGCAAGGCCCTCCTAAACCATGTACAATAAAACCATGGGTTGTTTAGAGGCCTTGCACATGGTTTTAAAACCATGTGCACGGCCCTCCTAAACCATGTATAGTAAAACCATGGGTTGTTTAGAAGGCCTTGCACATGGTTTTAAAATCATGTGCAAGGCCAGCATTTTTTTGCAGATAAATCAATTTGTTATTTTTTATTATTTTGTTAAGTAGGAACATTACAACATCTCCCCCATATGTGTTTTTTTCCTAACCCACATTTTTTTTTATGGATAATTAAATTTTTGCTTTTTATTGTTTTGTTAGGTAGGAAGATTACAACATCTCCCTCATACTAGATTGTTTTTCTGGCCGACATTTATTTTGGCCTATAATTAAAAAAATTATTTTTTATTAATAAAAGTAACGTTATGTAACGTTACATAACGTTACGTAACGTTACAATATCTCCCCCATATTGGGTTGTAGAGCGCCTCTCAGCGCAAGAATTGTAAAAGATGTGATAGATAAACCCATCTTGTGGGAATTTTTTCCATTTTGATAGAGGGTGTTTTGGATGGATGTAAATGAATTTTTTTATATCATACTAGATATGCATTTGGCCATGTGTTGATACAATGTTCAATAATAGAAAGATCAAGTCCTATAATTTATGAATATGTCTAGGAAAATATGTCTCAGAACTCTTGGAACAATGCTTTGTAAGCACATATTTCTTGTTGAGAACAAGAGTTTTAAAAAAACATATTTTTGATGATACTAAGGGTTGTAGAAATATCCAAATGGTTGGGAGGGATAAAATCCTTCATTTTGGAAGAACATTGATGAATAATCTTATTGGTTTTGAAGGTGTCTTGAGCTAGAAAGAAGGATCGATGATGCATATCATCCTATGGGGCCACATGAGCTATCATGGCTTTGGGGTTGTCCTCCTATGGGTGGAAGAGGTGGTTGGGGAAATTATTTTGAATGTTTCTTCAATATTTTTAGTAAATAGGCCCATAAGGGAATTTGCATAGGCCACATCATATGTGTGTGGTGTGTTTATTGATCTCTGTGAATCCATGAAGTTTGAGAGGGTTTATGGGGAATGACTCCTCACCCATGGACTCAGAAGTAAAACGGAAGGAAAGATATACACTAATAATGCGTTGACGTCAATGATAGATGACAATTACTAATGGTCATATGTTTCATATGCGACTAATGAGGAAATGAAGAAAATTTCAACATGTCCCATCATGTTAAGTGATGGGGGGAATATTTCCTCCTAGAATAGAATTATAGGGCTCATCAAAGGTTGATATATGTTTTCCTCCTTAATTGGTTAAGGAATTCCAGTCATTTTATTCGCAAGGTGGGCCATTGAAATGAAAAATACATCAACAACCTACAATAATGACATGGGTAGATTACACATTCTATTATCGGTGTGGGAGTAGGAGAGGGATAACAAATAGGTTTTATAGGGTGAATTGTGCCAACATCAGGAGGCTGGAGATGAACAATCTTCTCACATATGGAACATGGGTGAATTCTAGGTGTATTTGTTGCACTTATGGGGGATGGGGATTGACGAACAATAGTTAGAGTAGTTTGGAATTATGGGAAATATATACTTCAAAAGTAGAGAGGGAACTCCCTATTGATGAGTTATGAATGAAAGCAACACTTGACAGTGAAGAAAAATATAAGCTTAGTTAAGGTTGTAATAATATTAGTATGATGACTTGTTGTATCATGCAAAGAACATCAAGGGGGAACTGATACATGACGGGCACTAGGTGAAGCTTTGGTGTTGAACATTTTGGGTTGGACTCCCCCAATTGTTAGCAACTCAATTGAGTTGTATTTCAATGATGGTCCCTGTATGGTAGGTGATACCTACAGATGATATATCCACGGGGCCTTCACTTGTTGAACAATATCCTATCACGTTAGTTCATATTGTGGGTTTTAAAATTATCAAAAATTGAACCAATATATTGCAGGTATTGGGGGGGATGAGGGGTTTAAGGTGGGGGTGGGTAGGGTGGTTTATAAGGATTGAGGTACAAAAAGGGGTGGGGAGGAGGTTTTAAGTATTGGGAGGGGGTTTCAACAAAAAGAGTTTGGGTCAATATCTCTGGAAATTAAGGGTATTCTTTAATATCCCATGATCGTACGTGCTATGTGAGAGGTTCAATAAGTAAAGTCCCTGTGGATATATCAAGGTGAGGTATTCACATGAACATTATGTGTAAACTTTATATAAGCATAGGGTTTCAAGTATACTTCTTTCTATGTAGGAGTTATGTTCTAAATAGTTATTCGGAGGGTAAGTCCTAGAAAAATGAGATTATCCATAATAGGTGTACCCTATATGCTAAGAGATGGAAAGGAAAAAAAGGAACTTCTATGATAAGAATATTTTAATGACTAGGGGGATGGTTTATTCTTTATTAGGTATATCTATATCTAATGATGACATATATGTGGAATTGCACAAGGAACTTAGTTGATCAATAGCAGAGAAGATAATACACATGAGGGTATATATTGGTGATGGGAAGACTGTAGGTGGTCTTACACATGCTCCCATTAGTGAAGAGTCATTGTAGACTCCTAGGCCTATCTCATTGAAAGAAGGGAGAGTATCCATACCCATTATTGGTAGGATATTATCATGGTTTTCAGTGGGCTCAGGATCATATCAAGTAAGTTGGTTAAGGGTGACCACTTTCCCATTATGAGGAAACAGCGTGGTGTGGAAGACTAAGGAGGTACTTCCCTTCATGTTTTACCTATAACTATGACCGATGAGGATGTTGTAGTCAAGTTGTATGTTAATTACTTCTACATCAAATATAACCATATTTTCTCCTAAGTTAATAGTGACATTCTACTAAAGGCCTCATGGTTGTGAGGGGTGACAATCATACACATGAAGGGTGATTGCAGAGGGGACAATATTAGGGGATCCAAATAATTTCCAAATATTTGTAGACATGACTCAAGTAGAAGAACCTCCATCATCAATTCATCGATGAATGATGATATTCTTGATTGTGATGAGGATTTGGAGTGTGGTTAATGAGGATGACCACATCTTTCCAATCTCTAAATTCAAGGTATTAAGGTGTGAATCAAACGGATAAACGATACCTAAATTCTAATAATAATTTCTTCTTTTTAGAAGGTAAATACTAATGAGATTCAAGTGTATCGATGGTGACAATCAATTGGGCCAAATCATCTACAATGTTGTATTTAAGAGCATTCCTCACATGAGGCTTGTGGGAAAGACATCGTAGAGGTGGATATGGTACTAGAGGGGTACGGTCATCACTAGGGCATGGAATCTAAATAGATTTAATTATGGAATTTGTGGAATCCATTTTCTATGTAGGAGGGGTTTTTTGCATGTTGTCAACACAATCACAAGTACAAAGATGAATCTCAATGGATTTCATGTAGATGTTTTGTTGAGTACAATCTCCAAGTGGAGGAGGATTAGGTGGTTTTCAAAATTATTATTGATGTGTGTGAAAATATGTTTCACAACAAGATCTATGTGCTAAGGGAGTCCTCACAACTCAAACTTTTCACAAACTATGCATAATAACAGTGAAAATAGAAAAATTAACACATAGGAATAGTGCCAATAACATAAATTTCTAATCCTCTCCAACATGTAAATATGTCTAGAACATGATTATAATACAATAAGTGAAAATCATTAGCCTTTGGAGGAAAATTGGAGGCATACATGTGGCAGGATTAGATTGGACCTCAAACCCCCCTAGGTGGACCAATGAGCTCACAAACCACCTCAAACGGTCATGAATGGCCATGTGAACATGGGTGAAGCATGCTATAACATAAATAAGGATATATTAGGCATACTATAGAGCATGGGTGAGTGGGAGTGGCTCTAGGAAGCAATAAATGGTCGAAACAAGACAAAAACACTCAAATACGATGCATGGGAACCTCCGGTCAAACAAGTTCCCTATATTATTGAGTGGGATTGTAGAAAGCAATGAACTATCATAAATGAGGGCACATTTTTATTATTAATGATCAAATTTGGGTGCTTGGGTGCATTAATGAGTCCAAAACCCCCAAATACCTTGTTAGACCAACATAACCAAGGTTTGGACCATATGACATAAGTACAAAACAAATGAAAGTGTGTCCTAGGTGTATGTGACTATGGTTCTATGTGTTATGATGCTCTAACACCCCCCTTTAAGCCTGAAGTAGTGTAACCACATCACAATTGAGGCCTTGGTCACCTCTTACAAGATTTTATTTGTCCATATATATGTTGTAGTTTCTTGTTGACATACTCCTTTCCATTTTTAGTACTAAGGACCTTTATTTTATTCCAACTGAAGTTTTCTACTAAATCCTTGAGCACTTTGAAAGTCTCAAAACTTCATATTTTTGCTTGAGAAAATACACCCAACATTACCTTGAGAAATCATCTATGAAAGTAAAAACATACCTTGAGTTTTCGTAGGAGGGTGTGGAAAGTGGCCCTATCAGCTCTAAATGGATCAAACCAAGTAGTTGGACATCCCTCCTTTCCTTTCCCTTGTCATATTTGCACTCATCAAGTTTTCCCACTATGCAACCCTTGCATGTGCCTTTGGAAAACTTGATACTTGGAAGCCCTTCAACCATGTTTTCTTTGCTTAGTGCTTGAAGATACTTGTAGTTGAGGTGTGCAAACCTCTCACTACATAATTTTTTGGTATAATTGGCATGTGATAGGAGCACATTTCCTTGGGAGTAACAAAGGAAGTTGGAGAAATTATACATCCTCGAATCATGGTCAGCAATAGCCACTGCAACAACTTGTCCTGTAGAAATTTATGAAATATCCACATCATTTTGAGTAAATGTTACTCTCTTGGTTGTACCTGTGTGTGTAATTTCATAGACATAGAGTAGGTTCGTTTCAAGAGCAGGAACATACAACACATTGTTGAAGTACCCATTTCCAAGGTCGATCTTGTCAATTCCTTTCGCTGGGATCTCAGAGTCATCACCACTATAAGGATGTAGGGTTGAGAAGGAGTCTTGTATGGAATCCATGTGCCTTGAGGAACCTAAATCTATGATGAAGGAAGAATATCTTGAATATCTAGAAACCAACGCATGACATCTATCCTTGTTCTCCGAGCTTGAAGCTCCCTCTTTCTTCCTTGTGCCTTTTGGCAGGGGGATGTTGTTCTTCTCAAGAAGTTGCGCCATCATGTCAATGGTTTTATTCATGCATGAAATCGATGGATTCCAACCATTGTGAAAATAAGTGCATTTTTATTCTCTTGCTTATTCTTCTCTTTGTCCTTGCTAGGATTTGAACCCCCATATGAATATTTGGGCTTCTCTTGTTTCTTATTCTCTTTTGCATCGAATTCCTTGATTTCGTCTTTCCTTTGGCATGATTCGAAACACCTGAAGTAAGGGATTGATCCTTGGAGGATTTTGTGGTACCCATTTGCACCAATTTGTCTTGTTCCCGACTCAAAGACTCCATGAAGTCTTCCAAGGTAGGAATTCTACAATTTTGAACTATCATCTTTCCTGAGTGGAATGTGGAGACAAACACTGAGTACTCAGCGCATAGCTTTGAAAGAATGGACAATATCAACTGTTCGTATTTCTTCTCGATGCCACACTATTTCAACTGAAGTACCAAGGATTTGAAAATTGTGAAGAAATCCTGGATCGTCTCAAAGTGAGTTGGGCTGGATGTCATCAACTCATTTTTGAGTTAGTGTCCTCTCATCTCATCAGTCTTCCCACATAGTGACTTGATCTTGAGAAAAACCTCATTGGGAGTAGTAATAACTTCTACATGGAAGAGAAGATCGCTCGAAATATCGATACAGAGAATCCTGAATGCCTCATCCAACCTGTTGAAATACTTTGATTTTTCCACAGCAGAGTTTGGCTGGTTCTTAGTCCCCATGGATTCTATGTAGAGGTGTTTAGACCTCAATTGGATCACCATTTAAGCCTTCCATTCAAAATAATTGAATGGGGTAAGAAATACATGACTGTTCTCCATTTCTACTTACGCAATGAGTGACAAAGACACTACAACTACCTGCAATGCAAACACTTGAAGTTTTCTGGAAGAGGCCGTAGATTGGAACTCAAACTCTCTGAATTAGACTTGCATCTCCATAGAGATTTGATACCATGTGAAAATATGATTCACATCAACATACAAGATCTAATGGAATCCTCACAACTCAAGAATTTCAACTATGCAGAAAACAGTGAAAAGAGGAAAATTAACACATAGGAATAGTGCTAATAACATAAGTTGAACTATTACTATCCAACATGTAAATATGTATGGAACATGATTATAATACAATAGGTGAAAACCGTTATCATTTGGAGGCATACATGTGGTAGGCTTAGATTGGACCACAAACCCCCCTAGGTGGATCAATGAGCTCCCAATGTATCTGAAACTTTATAGTGAATGCCCATTTCTTTGTATTTGCATTTCAAAACTAAGAAGAAAAGAACAGAGCATAAGCCTCACCTTCTAGATGGGCTTTTTAGTATTGAGTTTTCCTAAGGTACATCTTTTGTTCATTATTTGATGGTTTATTATTTTATTGCTTCTTCCATTTTAGTTTTGATTTGTTTCATCATCAAGCTAGTATATTGAATCTACAATATAAAGTAAAATACTCCATACTAAAAGATTGATCTATTCTTGTAAACTATTTCAAGTGGATCATTCATGGTAGTTTTAAAATTAAGATAAATGGGCCACAAAAAGAATACTTGATATATTTAGTAACAAATCATTAATTAATGCATTATAACATCTCAACAATAGGTTAAAACTCACCGTATCACTGCCACATCGCAACCTAGATGTGTCTCCTACACATTTTCATCTCTGCACTGATGAGCTAAAAGAAATCATATCAAATTCGTTGGGTTCGTCTAATGCTTTCTTAATTTTAAGAGACCCCTTTGCTATTCTCCTATTTATAGGTAAAACCAACATAGATCCATCTTAAACCCGAATCTATTTGACACTGAGAGGGATCCAATTTCTTGTGGTGTAAATATTTATTTATCTTAATTTTTTTACAAAAAATTACACAAGAATTTGATCACCCTTTTCCTTTATAGATTTAAGTTTAAGTTTTAATTTTTAATTTTGTAGGTGGACATGGATTTTTTTAATTAATTTTTATAAAAAAAATTATTTTATTTTATGAGCCGACATGAATTGTTTAGTTACTTTTTATTTTTGGTGACATAATGTTAAGTTACAACATCTCCCCTATACTGGGATGTAGAGCACCTCGCTCAATTATCCTCATCTCCCACTAAATGATATTGATAGAGCTTTCCTTTAGTCCACATACCTTGAGTTCAAATAGTTTCTTTCTCCAGAATGTGTGCACTGCTTTGATTTCTATCACTATTTTAGTTATGGGCTCATTTAACCCTTGGGGTACAATAGATTCTACTAACCTTGTAACCTTAAGGTTCCCTCTTACCCAACTTTTAATTTTCCTCCATCATCTCTACAAAGAAGCATATTGTCATATTCCATGGAAGTAGACTACTTTACACATCTACTTGTTTGAATGAGGTAAGTTGTTCTGCTTACTACAAGATTAAAGGATAGTTCTTTTGTCTCATTAGATATTCATTTAGTTCTCTCCAAACAATGAGGTCTTAGAAGCACGAAAGATGTAGCCTTATCGCTCTTCTTCCGAGATATATTCAACCATCATCAATAACTTACTTTAGTACTTCCTTAAACTCACATGCATTATGTCAATTTCCTACTATTTCTACTCTTCTAACACTAGTAGGAAGAGGCCCCATAAAAAACCTCCAAAAAGAAATGATAAACCTATAACATGGTGTAGGAAGAACCCCTAGCAAACCTCCGAGAAGAAATGATAAACCTATGAGATGATGTAGACCTAATGACTTGTATTGTTTTATACCCTTCATGCATTTTTTTTGTGCCCTTCAAAGTTTTCTGAGTACATCATAACAACGACATGTCTTGGTGGAGAAAAATCTTTGTGCTTGAACTGCTTCTTCGTTCTCGAGATGAGTGGATATTTTAAATTTATTTATACCAAGTTGTTTACCTTTTCCATACAAACTATGATCTTTGATGAATATTAATATATAAATAAATTATATCAAAATATGGTTTACCTTTTCCATAGAAACTATGATCTTTGATGAATATTAATATATAAATAAATTATATCAAAATCGTAAAGGAGGTGGTCACCTTTTTGTGAGCAATATTGGTTGGTTGTTTGACTCAAACACGTTTGGACTTGACTAGAGTTGTTTTCTATGTATTTTCAATTGCCTCCTGTTAGTGCAAGCGATGAGAAGATGTGACCTCAGTGAAGAGATACAAGCGGAATGAAAGCGTATTCACGTTGGAAACGTTAAATTAATTAATTAAAGTAGTGGTAGAAGGTCACCGAACCCTAACAAAAATAAATTGCCATCTGGCGTTCAAGAATATGATAGAAGTTAATGCGTTGCGACGTCTCCACATGCATTCATGCACTACTGAACCCCGTCTCTCATTGCTACTGTAGTAATCTCCGTGTTATCAAATTGTGTAACATTTCGTTGGCTATGCAACGCACCATGAAATCTTATCCGATCACATCAAGATAAAGACAATCTCAATGACATAACCACCTCAGGATTGTTAGCGAGTTGCTTCTCCATCCCGTCTTCAATCAAATGGCCGGCGCTGCCAGGCACTCCGCATTAACAAAATTAGCCGATACTTTATTGCAATCAAATCTGATGTATCTTTTAGGATATGTTACTCAAAAAAGTTGAAGCCATGAGGACCCCATAGCAATTCTTGAGAGAAAATGAAATCATTTCCCGGTATCTATGTTGACCTAGGTCTATTAGAGTTGAACGCAAATACATTGAATCAAAAAATTAGATGTTATAATTATGATAATACGAGATGACTATTGAAATGACTCTACCCTGTCTGTAGAGGCTGAACATAAATGCCTGTGGGATCAGCTTAATCCTTTAAATATAACGAGCATACGAATTTCTCAGAGGCAATATTTATCTTCAACTATCTACTATTGATTATCTCTTTCCTTTAGAAATTTATTAAATATTCAGAGATGGAATCTCTCGAACATAAGCATTACATCTTTTAACGTGTAACATTTGTGCAAACAAGAGTAGTATCTTTTAAGAGGTTTTATTGGTTTTGAAGTTCACTGCACATTAAGAGCAAGCAAGGACGATATGTTTTTGGTTTTGGTTTTAACGGATTTGAACTTCATTGCATAATAATTTTGTGTAAAATTTTAGGAAGCGAGAATTGAATCTTTTAAGAGTTGACTTAAGATTTGAAGTTAAGTTTACCTCAATTTAGATCAGATCTTTTGGGGATAAATTTTTTAGGTGAAAATGATTATTTTTGTTTATATTATATAAATAAATCATGGACAATATTTTTGTTTATTATGTCCCCACAAGGGGATATATATGAAGCAAACTATGTTAGCGCGGAGATGGAGACAAAGGACTCTCTGCATGTATGGGTCGCTCGTTTATGGAGGCCTTGTCCTTGAGCTCACCCGCATCCTTGGCTGGCCTGGATCCATCTCCCGTTTCCTTTGTTGTGTTTTTCGATTTTTGCCCTGGTGTCTGTCTTCCTCCCGCTCTATTGTTTTTGTGCATAGGTGGTATTAGGGTTTATCTTGGTTTCTGTCAACTCACAACCAACGACTTATTGGAGTCCCTCCCCTTACAAGGGGGACTAGTACCAACCAATTCAAAAAAGCGGTAAGGGTTTCGTTATTTTCAGTCACTCCGGTGTTTAATGGGCTTTTTCTGTCTGAGATTCGGGGTTTATGGGCACTCTGGGTCTATCACCTTGCATGGGTGTTTCACGTCTATGTATGCACATGATTCTCCGTAGTCATCAGCACGAACGGGGTTGACTTCTGATATTTCTTCGCTTTCTCCTTTTTCCCGAGTTTTTGTCAATTTTCTCCTTTCCCGAACTATTTGCTCGAATTATTGTGGTTCTGGAACTTTCTCCCAATTTCTGTTGGGTATATTGTCGGTCCGGTGGTTTCTCACGTTGAACCATTTCTCTGTTGGTGGGGTTTACCCCTTACTAGGATTCCGTCCTAGGTAGGTTTGCGGGATACTATTTTTGGGTCTCTCTGTGGTTTCGGGTCAGGGTCGTTTCTGGACTCGGGGTTTCTAGGAAGTTTTAGGGTTTATGTTTGTTATCATTTTCTTTGACGGTTTTTCTGTGGTGGTGGACTATCTCTGTGGACACGTTGGTGGTTGACTTTGCAGTTGCTCCTCATGGAAGACTTCGGGGCCTCTTCTTGCTTTCGTCGTAAATGACATGCTAGGAATATTAAAACCCTCGATGGACGGTTCCGCTATGTCCTTGGACACGATATTTTCATGGACCGGGTGTCCTCTCTGTGCTCGCGTGCTCTAGTCGGGTATCTTGAATATTGTCGATTGGGAAAAACGGCATGGATAGACCGGGCTTCTGAATTCTAGAAGCCTCTATTGACGTATATTCCCACTATTAGTCTCCTATCCAATGGTTGGATTGTCTTAGTATTTCTGGATGTAGCTCATGCTTCTCTCATTCTAGACAAGATATGGCGTATTGGTCCTGGGTCGCTGGATCTGGGTCGTTGGCATCCTCACTTTGATCCCCTTAAGGAAGGGGTGACAAAACTCCACCTGTGGGTTTTATTGCCTCATCTTCCCTTCCCACTCTAGAATTTGAATATTCTTGAAGGTATTGCTAACACAATGGGTCAATTCGTGGTTTTTGATGAGGATTTTCACCTCACCTTCGATAAAAGAGTGGCTCAGGTTCTCATCGAGCTGGATGTCTCCCTTGGTTTTCCTGCTGAGGTGGAGATTTTATGAAAGGAATGTCTCTTGGTGCAGAGACTTGATTATCTCCATGTTCCCTTTTGCTGCAGCATTTGTCATGATACTGGACATCTCCGGCGGTCCTGTCCATCACTCAAGAAAGCTTCTGTTGGATCCATCCTGGATGGCTCCCTCCTTGTCGGAGAACCTCTTACTACTTTTCCTCTGGAGCATTCTTAGAAATGTATTTACTCTTAGTCTCTTTCCCTTTTCGATGATGTTTCTGATTCTATGCTTCTTGATATTGATGCATTGGTAAAGACCCCGGCTGTGGTTGGCCCTCCTGTTTTGGCCTATGTGGTTACTCCCCCTAAGGTTTCTTCGGTTGGTTCCTCTTTGGTCAACTCTCTAGAACCTGTCTTTGGTTGACCTCTTTGCTCCACCTTGTTCCCTTTGGTTCGTTCTTCGGTTACACCTCATCGGGCCTCAGTGGAGAACACTACTCCTTTGGCTCCCCCTCATGAAACTACTGATGCGGTCTCTCCTGAACCTCTTCATTATTATCCTTCTACTACCTCCAAAAATCCTCTGCTGCCACCACTCACTTCCCTTGTGAAATTTCCCCCTCTCCTTTCTGCCACCTCATCTCCCCCCTTACCCCCCTCTCCCCATAGCCCTTTATCCTCCCCTTCTTTCTCTGATCCCTCCCTCCATAAGTCTTTCTCCATCTTCTCTGCAACTACTCCTTCCTCCCTGTCTACACTCCACCTTAATTCCATCTGATTTGAGAATGTGACTGTTAGGAAGAAAAAGAAGGAAAAGAAGGGACTGACAGGGGATCTATCCTCTGCCTCTCCTCGATATATCCCACTCTCAGTTCGCATAAAATATGCTACCAGAGGGTTATCTCTCCGAGGACTTAGAGCATCTCCTCCCCCCCCCCACTGTTCCTTAATGTTGATCCTCTCCCTTAATGTCAGAGGTCTGGGGGGCAAGACCAAAATGTGCAGTCTCCATTCACTTTTCCTTTCTATTCGTCGAGACATGATTCTCCTACAAGAGACCATGTGTAGTACTTACCCTTCTCTACATGCTTTCTCTAAGCTCTTTCCCAATTGGGAGTTTTGTGCCACTAGTGCTTCTGGTCTCTCGGGTGGACTCTTGACTTCTTGGGACCCTCATAAGGTCATATGCCATGCATTTGAAACAGTTGCTGGTATCCATGTGAAGGCTGACATTCGTGGTATGAATACTCCATTAGATATTCTCAACTGCTATGGCCCTTACTGTGATGGGGTACTTTCTGGGATAGGGTTGTAATGGGGGGATTATTGAATTCACCTAATCTTATCTTGGGTGGGGACCTTAACTTGACCATGAATGCATCAGATATTTGGGGCAAGCGGGCTGTCCTAGACCCTCTCTCCTCACATTTCAAGCTTCTTTTTGAATCTGTGGGACTTACTGATACTGCCCCACCTTGCTCTGGCCCCACTTGGAGGAATGGCCGGATTGGGGATGAGGGGATCAGTAAGAGACTTAATAGGTTCTTAGTGTCCTCCTCCTTGATCCCTTCACTCTCTGTTCACCATGCTTTCATCCCCCAAACAGAAATCTCTGATCACTACCCTATATATTTTGAATGGAATAAATCTTTTGGGTCATGTAATTATCCATTTAAATTTAACCGATCTTGGATTTTGGACCCCGAATTCAGTTCCTGGGTCACCAACCGATGGCCAAGTCTATCTCCAGCTTCACAGGGTTCTGAGTTGGACCTCTTTAAACATAAGCTCCGATCCCTTAAGAAGGAAGTTAAGGATTGGATCAAGGATAAAAGTACTTTTTTGGAGGCTGAATCTCATAGGTTGGATAGGGATATATGTTCCCTCCTCTCCAACTCCACCTTTGGTATTCTATCACATGAGGAACAAATGACCTTAACTCAACTCAGATCTGATAGGAAGAAGATATTGGATCACTACCTTCTGACTTGGCAGCTCAAAAGTCATGCCAAGTGGACTCTGTATGGTGACTCTAATACCAAATATTTCCATGTTTTGGCATCTGGTAGAAGGAATCAAAACTCCATTCGGTCTCTATTAGATGATGAGGGACATGCCATCGATGATGAAGCTACACTTAAGGATATGGGATAGAGACATTTCACTGGTATCTTCAGGGATGACAAACAAACCTTTCTGAGGGAATAACTCAGGGTTGTATTACTCTATCCCAAGATGATCTCCCAGGATGATGCCCATTGTCTCACTAACCCTATTTCCCTGACTCAAGTTGAAAGTGCCTTACATTCTTTTAAAAAGGACAGGAGCCCAGGTATGGATGGATGGCCCGTCGAATTTTATTTGCATTTGTTTGATATGTTGGGTGAGAAATTACTGTCTGCTATGGATTGTGCTAGGGTTACGAGATGTATACCTCCTTCCCTAAACTATACCTTCCTTTCCTTGATCCCAAAAAAGGATAAGCCCATAACCTTCACTGATTTTAGGCCTATCTCCCTTTGCAATCTGCTATACAAATTGATCTCGAAGGTTAATGCAGTGAGGCTTAAGCCTTTCTTGGACACTCATATATCTAAAGAACAGTATGTTTTTCTGAAAAATCGCCAGATTGTTGAGCCCATTGGTATTGTATAAGAGACCGTCCATACTGTGAAAACCAAAAAATCTTGTGCTCTCATCCTCAAATTGGATTTGGTGAAGGAATTCGATCGTATTAACTGGTCCTTCATTTGTCTCATCCTCATATAGATTGGGGTTCCTCTTCTGGCTGTTAACTGGATAATGGGCTGCCTAACTTTAGTAAATTTTGTAGTACTTATCAATGGAACGCCCTTGAAGTTCTTTTTAGCCACTAGAGGCATCAGATAGGGTTGCCCTCTTTCACCATTGCTCTTCATTCTGGTTATTGAAGGACTCAGCCTATTGATTGCTGATGCAAGGGATCATGGCCTCATTAAAGGTATCAAAATCACTTATTCTCTTGCACTTACACACCTCCTCTTCGTTGTGTCTTCGTTGATGATGTTATTCTGCTGGGCTCTGGTACATTATCTGAATGGATGGCATTTGATGTAATTTTAAGCACTTTCTGTTGAGCCTTGGGGATGAACATTAGTATGGAAAAATCTTGTTTTCTTTATAATAATGTGGATGTTCATATCAGAATGGATATTGCTCGAGCTCTACCTTATAAGATGGAGCCTATCACTACAAGTTTCAAGTATCTAGGCTGTTTTCTCAATCCTTTGGGGTATAAAGTCAATGACTGGCATTGGTTGATTCAACAATTCAAAAACAAAATATTTCACTGGGCACATAAATTTATTTCGCTGGGTGGTCGTTTAACTCTTGTTCAAGCAGTTCTATCTAGCATCTCGGTCTATTGGTTGGGTCTCGCTCCCATTCCTGTATCTGTATTGAATAAGCTTAGAAGTCTTACCTTTGCATTTTATGGGGCTCCTCTTGCAATAAACACCGATACCATCTATTAGACTGGAAGTGCCTTTCCTGGCTAAATAAGAATGGGGGATGGGGTATTAAGAATTTGTATTGGTTCAATATTGCACTCAAATTAAAAAATCTTTGGTTGGTTCTTCAAAATGATGGACTATGGCATGACGTTATTGTCTGCAAATATCTGAAAAAGCACACAATTGAGACTTGGCTCAGAGGTAAGAAATTTAATTATCATTGAGCATCGATATTTTGGAAGGGTTTCCTGTTGACTCTCCCATGGCTTGGTAGAAGCCTTGCTTGGCAGGTAGGAAATGGTAATAGCGTTCTTATTGGCATTGATCCCATTATTGGGGTTCTAGACATGATCTCATTCCCTGTCGGGTTTAGGGAGTACTTGGAAGATCTGGATATTGTCACATTGTCTCAGGCATGTAATACCCTTCCTGGATTACACAAGTACTGGCATACGGCTGAGGATCTTTGTGTCTCAGAAGATTGGAAAATTATATGGGATTCCTTCACGAGAAGCCTAGAAAATGAGGGCATATGCCTCAACTCACTGTTTGATTCTCTAATTTAGGCATTTAACAAGCATGATGGATCAGTTACTGCAAAATCGGTTTATTATAGTATTGTCCATTCCTTTTCTCCCTGGGCTGGTAGCAGATTACTTACACATATTTGGACCGGTTCTCTCCCCAGGAAAATCTGCTGTTTTATTTGGCTGGCTTTGATGAACAAGATTCTTACATGGGATAATCTCCAGAAGAGAGGCTGGACTGGGCCTAGGATTTGTGCACTCTGCTGTAAGGCTGCTGATTGTGTACAACACGCCTTTTACCATTGTGATGTATGGAATAATGTTATCTCAATCATTATGGAATAGTACAATATTTCTCCTTCCTTTCAGTTAGATGATCTTTGCTCATTTCTGGAAAGGTGGACAAATAGTTTCTCCAAAAACTTTGCCTACTATTGTCTCCCATTTCTCGCCATGTGGGTTGTTTGGAAAGCAAGAAATATCTCTATATTTGAAGGGAAAATTATGACTGTCACCAGCATTTTTCATCAGATTACTTATTTTTCATAGATGTACTATCCATCAGTCATTAAAGTGAAAAAATCCAGATCCATGGGTCAGGGTCCTATACTTGTTTATCCCTGTGGTTTCTTCAATGGGGCATATGCTAATGGTACTGGAGGGGTTTGCTATTGTATGTTATTGAGCGAGCCACACTCCTTCGAGTTTGCATTGGGGGTAGGTCCTTGTACCAACAAAAAAGTGGAAGTGATTGGGATCTAGGCCCTTCTGCATACAACACAAATGATGTGGATACCAAAGCTCAGAATATATGGTGACTCTTTAGTCATTATAAATTGGGCTAATGGTACATCATCCCTTTCACCACCTGAACTCCATCACTAGTGTAGGGACACAAGAATGCTATGCTCATGCTTTCTAGAGCTGTCTTTCTGCCATATCTATCGTGAATTCAATCAGCATGCAGACTGTCTTTCTTAAAAAGCTCTTTCTTTGGCTCCGGGATCAGGTAGTTACTCTGAATTTATTGAAGGCCATTTGGCCTCTCATGACATTATTGAGCTCTTTTGAGCCCGGTGTTGGAGCATGTACTCCTCTTTATTAATGCACCCCCATTTTATTAATTTTGGAGTAGAATCTTTTAGACTGCAGTTCTACACTCTTTGGTTCACGATAGATATGGTTTGAGTGACAGCCTTACTGATGGGAACTGTATGTAGGAGATGTACTTGTCCCCTCTTGTAGCTTGTTGTGTTGTGTCTCCATTATGATGTAGTTGTTGAATGTTTTCTTTGACCCTCCTTCATGATTGTAACCCACTTATTGGGATGGCATTTCAGATGCCCTTTGATTCTTAAATGAATAACAAGGACAGAATTTTTTTCTTCTTAAAAAAAAGGGGGGGGATATATATGAATGGATAAGAAATTTAATGAGTTTTAAATTTTTTTTGCATAGTTTCATTTTTCAGGTATATTAAATAACATTTGTTAAAACTATTTTTTTGCATGTTCATTGGTTTCTGCAGGTGAGGTTTCCCTTGGATCTAGTGCCCCAAGACCCACCCGGGTCCAGCTCTTGTCAACAAAATTTTAATACAACCAATATTTGTAAACATTGCATTACTGTATTTAGTGCTCTTACTATGAAATTTTATTTACTTGCAACCCATTAAATGCACAAAAACTAATGTCTATTCAATACTAACCAACATTGAAGAGGGCACAGAGCTTATGCTGGTTTACATATTTCAATGCCAGCGGGTTGCCCGACCATCCAAGCTATGGGTGGGGTTCAACCAACAAGTTGCTGAAGTTGATTTGTCCTTATTAAGGCTTTGACCTTAATCAGTGACAAATGTAGGTATTATTAATTATTCATTGTGTTAGCGGAAGGAATTTTTTGCTCTGTAGAAAGAGGGGAGGAGGGGATCTAAGGGGCTCTAAGCTTAAAGAGGCATGCATGGCTCGTTGATAGTTGAAATAATTCCATAGTTTGTAGAGTCCAATATGGAGGTCCTTGAGGATTGGACAGTTGTGAATCTTGACAGACCATCTTGATGCATGATCCTATGAGCTATGGAGGGGTGACTGCCTTGAAATCTATATGGGAAATGAACATCCACCAGCATATATGGGGTTAAGCTGCGAATTCATCCCAACAAAGGAAGATACAAGAATCTGGTCTTTGGCCTGTTTATAAGCATCTCATATATTCTGTTATAAGCATGTAGCTAGGGCTGTCCATATAAATTTCTTTCTATCATGTGGATTGTATTTCTTTATACTTAGCATATTTTATGCATTTGCATTTATTATGCTGAGTACATTAGACTGATTTGCATTTATCCTCATTCTTAAATGTTGAGCCGTCCATCATCCTGGAAGATTCTGCTTGCCTTTGGCTATAATATTTTCTTCATTCACGTGGATTTGTAACTGTCTATGTTTATGGGCATGTACAGAGTTGAGATCATTGAGAACTCATCAGACAGAAGAGGAAGAGCCAAATTAATGTTGGTTTCAGCTCTAAAATTGGGTTTGCCAATTATACTCACCTTGTCTTTCTAAGTATTAGGAAGTTTGTTGATTATGATCATAGAAAACTGAGTATAAACCAAGTATGATCATAGAAAACTGTATAATCTGATCGGGTTTTCTCATTATACTGATTAAAATTTATAATCCATAGAATTACATATTGTGTTCACCTTCGCAATATGGGTCAGGTGTTCAAAACAAAGGCCTCCTTAAATCTTTTGTCAATTCTTCCAGAAACTAGAGTTGGAATTATCCGGTAAAGCATATTATCTTTTGGGGAAGACAATGAGAGTTGGGAATTATCAGGTAAAGCATATTGTCTTTTGGCAAAGAGAACGAGGCATGGGAATGACAAGACTAGGAATTTATGTTGGATACATGATCGTCTCTTGGTATGCTTTTTGTTTAACAATAAGGATTACTGTTCATATTTTTCTCATTATACAATGGCTTTGTTCATGACATTGACACTGTATTTCAAAGTAATTTTTGTGTAAAATTATAAAAAAAACTATAGTTTATGTGGAATGTTTTTGCATTACAATTTCAACACAGAAATAAAGTTAAATGGGTCACTTTTATGTAAAATGCATTTGTTAATGTAATTTATTAGTGTCCACATTTTGCTAAGTAATTTCTTAGCTTAGACATTTGCTAAGGTAATTTCCTCCTTAGATTGATTCATTTACTGAGATTCTTGGTTGTTCTAATTCTTTTACTTTTTATGATGCAGTTTTTTCTCAACATACAGAGGAGATTTGTGATGGTAGGAACTAAGAATATTTCTAGCCACAAACTCGTCCATTTCTTGATAAATTTGTGTGCAAAACATTTGCTAGAAATTGCATAGTACAACTACGTTTAACAACATCATGTTCAGAAATTCATGTGCCTAATTTTCAACCATGTTCTCCATAAAAAAGAATCATAATTTTTTTAGATTGTGGAGTATGTTTTTAGTGATATTTTCGGGAAATTACTATCTTCAAATTTCGGTGCATTTTTTGTTGGACTTTTTTTTATCACTGGAAATTGTATGGGACAGATATGGGATAATTGTAAAAATTTCCAACTCGATATTTCCTCAATTTTTGTTCATCTTTTGCATATGATTCGATGGAAATTTTATTTCTAATGCTGAAAAACTAAGAAACCAGAGAACAACAAATCATGCACATAGAAGGTGAGCGTATGCTCAATAATGATTAATTATTTATAGATAATAGTTACAAATATATAGGCTTGGAGAGCCTCCAATAGACTCCTACAATAGTTGATCTAGAACTACACATACACTAACAACATAACAATATACTAACATAAGCATTTCTCCATTATTATTCTAACATTCCCCCTTAATGGAGAAATGGATTTTTAGCAAATATGCTTGCATGATTTGTAGCTCCCCTCTAAATTTGTACTCTATAATACTCCTGCTAATCAACTTCATCTTTACTTTTTTGGCTGTAAGATAGTATTTGCTTATCCTTTTTCATTTCCTGCTGGAAAACTTGAAGTCTTCAATGTGCATTATGGTATTTGATTGGGCCTCTGTTGTCCTGGATCTTCCTTTAGGTTCAACAAATTTTGCAAAGTTAGTAATTGTCATCCAGGCTTGTCGACAATCAGCAATGTACTGTGCAAAGGAATTCTGCAACATTGGCTTATAGGTCAGCAGTGTCAAAGTATCCCTTTCAACAACACCTGCAAACATGATACATTCTCTTTGGAAAACACAATCTGTATTTTCATAGACCTTTGGATTTTCAAGCCAAGATGCAATGTAATTTAATTCTGCATTGAAATCAATTTGAGTTGCTTCAACTGCTGCAATTATAGCTAAGAAATTATTTATCATCATGACTTCTAGCTGAATTAAAATTTTATCTTCCTCAAAAATACGTTCCTCATCATATAGAGGGTTAGGATCCATGTTCATCTTTTCTTCAACAATGTTTTTATTTTCAATCAGGTGGCTGGAAATCTAGCAGCCACACCAGTCCTTCAGCAGTAGGTTCCAGGCTGCAATGTTTTCAGGAAACTCTCCTTCCAGAAATTTGATGTCAATGATCCGGCAGCAAAATTTCACTGTGGTCATAGTGCGATAGACTGCTCTCCAACCGATAACGATCGGGAAATTTTTAGTTCAAATTGGGCAACATTCTCCCTTCAACGAGCTCTTTCAGTGAGAAAACAAATCACCTCTGCTCAGTGTGAATGGCAAGAGCTCAGCATATACCTCTATGCCTCCTTCAACACTTGTGCCTAGCACTTAGTTCTAACGGTGATCTCCTTGCTGAAAAAAAATTGCATATCTCTAGCTCCTCTCCACGCTTATACTTACTCAAGATGAAAAATTCAGCTCTCCAACGCCTCTCCATGCTTATGCTTACTTTGCGTGGTGATTAGTTCTTGAGTTCACTTACGATAGATCTTTAGGCAGCTATCATGACGTCAATATTCATGCTCACCAGGAAGCCTACACTCACCGTCTTCAATTCTCAGAGCGTATGCACAAAAAAAAAATGTAATCCCTTGTGGACAAATGATGGGCACATACTCACCCTCAATCGCTACTTGGGAAACCATTTGTGGCCGGTAGAAAAATTGCTACTCAACGGTGCTCCTTATACACGACCGCTTCAGCCTTACTCTCAACCTTACAGGTTCTTCACAGCAGTGGCTCCAATTCTGGCAGCGCTTTACAGTTGGCTCCTCAAGCTTCACGTAGCTTCAGTCAACATGGATCTTTTACATAGCCTCCTCTACAAAAAGCGCCGCAATGGGCTTTCAGAGCAGGCCGCAGACAGCAAGCCACCAAGGTCTTCTCAACAGGCCACACAGGGCTCTCATAGCAAGATGCCAATCAGGGAATCTCACAACAACAGGCCAATTAGGCTCTCACTCAGGCTCAAAGGCTCTGATACGAAATCAAAGAACAACAAATCATGCACACAGAAGGTGAGCGTATGCTCAACACTGCTTAATTATTCATTGATAATAGTTACAGATATATAGGCTTGGAGAGCCTCCAAGAGACTCCTACAATAGTGGATCTGGAACTACACGTACATTAATAGCATAACAATATACTAACATAAGTATTTCTCGATTATTATTCTAATAGAAACTTTTATTGGGAAGCAAGCATTTTATTTTGATTTGGTGTTGAAGTTTTTTTCTAAGTCTGAAATGTTGTTTCATATCTCATGTACATTTTATTTTATTTGGAGGATATCCATGACATTTTGAAGAGTCATGTCGAGCACCCTAAGCCCTTGTTTCTTGAGGGGAGTGATGATGAGATTTTAGGGGTTGATGAGAAATTGACTTATGATGTCTTCAACGATGATGATGTTTATGCTAGCCCATTCACTATTGGATAGAAGAGGCTTGCAATAGCCTATGCCAACCTTGGCATGACTATGTTCTTTTCTCTCACGAGCATGATCTTACTTCATATTTCAGCCTTGAAACAATGAAGATTCTAGCTTATGTTTCTTGATGTGTCCTTGTTTTCGTTTGTGAACGTGCACAAGGAAAAACTTCATGATCTTGATGAGCTGCACTTGCATTAGTTGTATGATTTCATTTAGCATCATTTATTTTCCTATAGTAGATTAGGATAAGATGAATAAGCTCTTGAGAGAATTAGAGTAAGAAGCATAAGCTCAACATCATAAGCATTAGAATTCATTTCTTCTTTTTGGCATTGTTGGTTTATGTCATTTTCACATAAAGCCAATCTTGGGCTATTTTGTTGTAATGGACTACAATAACTGTATAGTATCTTGGGCTGCAGTCTATTTTCAGATCTTTTCCAATTATACATTTGTGGAAACCGCACTTTAAGTAGAGTTGAGGTGGTTGTGATTAATGTTAATGGATGATGAACATCTCATCATATTTATTTCCTCATTATTCTTAGGCTATTAAGAAAACAAAATATTTGTTTGTTGGAGTTTCAATAGATATGATGGTAGAAGATCATGCTTAGTCCAAAGTTTGGATCCACATGATGTGTATAAATTTCGGTTACGACGCCATGCTTGTTACAAAGTTCAAACCAATTTTACATTGTGCATCCTTTCAAAAATTAGCAGTTGACTCATATGCCTCCAAAAGTTAAAATTTCAGTGATACAATGTGAGGCTTATTCCAAAGTTCAAGAATAGTTAATGAAACTATTGAATTTTTTGGAATTCTATAACCATGCCATACTATTAGTATCATGCTCATTTGAAACTTTGGAAAGGCATGATATGTATTTCATTTCATTTGGAAAATCAATGATACCATCATTTGAAAGTTAGTATTTCATTCCATTTGGAAAATGTCCACTTTATTTTAATAATACAACATTCATAGTAAATGTCCACTTTATTTAAATCTCTAACTAATTTTTCAAAAACTTAGTTATTGATGGTTGAGGTTCATAATGTCAGCAATCTATTGTTGACTTGAACAATCAAAACCCTTCTTATTAATAATTTAGATTTATCATCTAGTATAACTAACCGACTTCTCTTATAATATGTCTTGACAAAATAAATAAAATTTTCTTAACTTTTAAATTCACCTCTTCCAAGTTGGTCAATAAATATTATACTAATTTTATTAATAATAAGTGTATTGAAAAAATTAACTTGCTCTTCATCAAATTTATCCATATTTACAATTGATAAGTTTCTAAAATAGATAAATGAATGCAAATACATGTGTTTATGGCTCTTAATCAATTTACCATTTTTTACAATTATTGGGTTTCTAAAATGTATAAGTTAGTGTAAAAAATAACTGAATAAAATAAGTATAGGTTAGTTGTTTCCGTCATTTGTTTTTTTTTCTAAGTTTTATTCCCTTAGTTGTTTAGCTTATTTGTTTTTTTGGAATTTTGTTCTTATTTAGCTTATTTGCTTTAGTGGGGGATATTTCCACCGCATGGCTCTTGTTTATATGTTTGTTTATATTATATTTATGTCCCCCGCAAGGGGATACATGAATCGCTCATGCCTATTAATTGGGGGTTTACATAAAAAAAATTATGTGTTTTATAAAGTTTTTGAATAGTTTGATTTTAAGGTATATTAAATAATATTTGTTAAAACTATTTTTTTGCATGTCCATTGGTTAGTGTAGGTGACGTTTCTCTAGGGTCTAGTGCCCCAAGACCCGGTATTGGGCTCTTGTCAACAAATTTTTAATATAACCAATATCTGTAAACATTGCATTAATGTATTTGGTTAAATGCTCCACTACTAATCGCTATTCAATACAAACCAGCATTGAAGAGGGTAGGGAGGTTGTGCTAGTTTACAAATTTCACTTTGCGATATTCTTTCTTAAATCTTTTGTCAATTCTTCCAGAAACTAGAGTTGGAATTATCCAGTAAAGCATATTGTCTTTTGGTGAAGACATCCAAGCATGGGTATGGAAAGACTAGGAATTTCTACTGGATAAATGATCGTCTCTTGGTATGCTTTCTGTTTAATGCTAAGGATTATTGTTCTTATTTTTCTCATTATACAATTATTTTTCTCATTATACAATGACTTTGTTCATTTTTCTCATTATATAATGGATTTGTTCATGACATTAATGTTGTACTTCAAAGTAATTTCTTTGTGTAAAATTATACAAAAAACTATAGTTTATGTGGCAATGTTTGGCATTACAGTTTCATCCCATAGTTTCAGCCAAGAAATAAAGTTAAATGGGTCACTTTTCTGTAAAACTCATTTGTTAATCTAATTTCTTAGCGTAGACATTTTTCTAAGTAATTTCTTAGCTTAGACATTTGCTAACGTAATTTCCTTGCTTAGATTGATTCATATACTCACATTATTTTTTGTTCTAATTCTTTTAATTTTTATGATGCAGTTTTTTCTCAGCATACAGAGCAGATTTGTGATGGTAGGAACCAAGAATATTTCTAGCCACAAACGCACCCATTTCTTAATAGATTTGTGTGCAAAACATTTGCTGGAATTTGCAGAGTAGCGTTTAGCAACATCATGTTCAGAAATCCACGTGCCTAATTTTCAGCAATGTTCTCCATAAAAAAATTCAAAATATTTTTAGATTGCAGAGTATGTTTCTAATGATATTTTACAGCAAATACTATCTTCAAATTCTGGTGCATTTTTTGCTCGATTTTTTTTTATTGCTAGAAATTGTATGGGACATATATGGGATAGTTGTAAAAATTTCCAACTCTTTATTTCCTCAATTTTTTTTCATCTTTTGCATATGATTTCATGGAAATTATATTTCTAATGCTGAAAATTGTATAGGGAAGCAAGCATTTTATTTTGATTTGGTGTTGAAGTTTTTTTCTAAGTCCGAAATGTTGTTTCATATCTCATGTACATTTTATTTTATTTGGAGGATAGCCATGACATTTTGAACACTCTTGTCGATCCCCCTAAGCCCTTGTTTCCTGAGGGGAGTGATGATAAGATTTTAGGGGTTGATGAGAGATTGACTTATGATGTCTTCAACCATGATGATGTTTATGCTAGCCCATTCACTATTGGATAGAAGAGGCTTGCAATAGCCTATGCAAACCTTGGCATGACTATGTTTTTTTCTCTCACGAGCATCATCTTACTTCATATTTCAGCCTTGAAGCAAAGAAGATTCTAGCTTCTGTTTCCTGATGTGTACTTGTTTTCGTTTGTGAACATGCACAAAGGAAAGCTTCATGGTCTTGATGAGCTGCACTTGCATTGATTGTATTGTTTCATTTAGCATCATTTATTTTCCTATCGTAGAGTAGGGTAGGATGAATAAGCTTTGGAGAGAATTAGAGTAAGAAGCATAAGCTCAACATGATAAGCATTAGAATTCATTTCTTCTCTCCAGGAATTGTTGGTATATCATCCATTTTCACATAAAGCCAACCTTGGGCTATTTTGTTGTAATGGACTGCAATAAGTGTATCTTGGACTGCAGTCCATTTTCAGATCTTTTCCATTTATACATTTATGGAAACTGCATTGTAAGTAGACTTGAGGAGCTTGTGATTAATGTTTATGGCCGATTCATCTCATAATATTTATTCACTCATTATTCAAGCTGTTAAGAAAACAAAATATTTGTTTGTTGGAGTTTCAATAGATATGATGGTAGAAGATCATGCTTAGTCCAAATTTTGAATCCACATGATGTGTATAACTTTTCGTTACAATGTCATGCTTGTTACAAAGTTCAAACCAATGTGATATTGTGCATCCTTTCAAAAATTAACAATTGAATCGCATGCCTCCAAAAGTTAAAATTTCAGTCATACGATGTTAGGCTTATTCCAAAGTTCAAGATCAGTTAATGATACCATTGTGTTCTTTTTTAATTCTGTAATCATGCGATACTATTAATATCGTGCTCATTTGAATGCTTGGATTGGAATGATATGTATTTCATTCCATTTGGAAAATTAAGGATACCATCATTTGAAAGTTACTATTTCATTCCATTTGGAAAATGTCTATTTTATTTTAACAATACAACATTCATAGCAAATGTCCACTTTATTTAAATGTCTAACTATTTTTTCAAAACCTTAGTTATTGATGGTTGGGGTTCGTAATGTGAGCAATCTATTGTTGACTTGAATAATCAAAACTCTTCTTATTAAATAATTTAGATTTATCATCTAGTATAACTAACCAACTTCTCTTATAATATGTCCCAACAAAATAAATAAAATTTTCTTAACTTTTAAATTCACCTCGTCCAAGTTGGTGAATAAATATCATACTATTTTTATTAATAATTATTGTCTTGAAAAAATTAACTCGCTCTTTATCCAATTTATCCATCTTTACAATTGATAAGTTTCTAAAATACATAAATGAATGCAAATACATGTGTTTATGGCTCTTAATCAATTTATACATTCTTTACAATTATTGGGTTTCTAAAATGTATAAGTTAGTGTCAAAAGTAATTGAATAAAATAAGTATAGGTTAGTTGTTTCTCTTATTTGTTTTTTTTCTAAGTTTTATTCCTTTAGTTTTTTAGCTTATTTGTTTTTTTGGAAGTATTTTTTTATTTAGCTTATTTGCTTTAGTCGAGGACATTGCCACGTGGTGGCTCTTGTTTATATTTTTGTTTATGTTATATTTATGTCCTTGGCAAGGGGAAATATATGAATCGCCCACGCCTATTAATTGGGGGTTTACATAAGAAATTTTATGTGTTTTATAAAGTTTTTGCATAGTTTGATTTTCCGGTATATAAAATAATATTTGTTAAAACTATTTTTTTTGCATATTCATTGGTCTCTGCAGGTGACATTTCTCTAGATTCTAGTGCCCCAAGACCTGGCAGCGAGCTATCATCAACAAAATTTTAATACAACCAATATTTGTAAACATTGCATTAATGTATTTAATACTCTTACTAGGAAAATTTAAATACCCACAACCCATTAAATGAACCACTACTAATCTCTATTCAATACAAACCAACATTGAAAAGGGTAGGGTGCTTGTGCTGGTTTACAGATTTCAACGTGAGCGCGTAGCCCAACCATCCGAGCTATGCGTGGGGGGTTCAACCAGCAATTTGTTGAATTTGATTTGTCCTTATTAAGTCTTTGACCTTAATAGGTGACAAATGTAGGTATTATTAATTATTCATTGTGTTAGGCGACGGATTTTTTTGTTGTGCAGAAAGAGGGGAGGAGGGGATCTAAGGGGATCTAAGCTTAAAGAGCCAAGCATGGATGGTCGACAATTGAAATAATTTCATAGTCTGTAGAGTCCAATATCGAGGTCCTTGAGGTTTGGATAGTTGTAAATATTGATAGACCATCCTACACAGCTCATGATCCACCATCCTATGAGCTATGGAGGGGTGAATACCCTGGAATCTATATGGGAAATGGACGTCCAACATGTATGGGGTTAAGTTGTGAATTCATCCCAACAAAGGAAGATCCAAGAATCTAGTCTTTGGCCTGCCTATAAGCATCTGGTATATTCTATTATAAGCATGTAGCTAGGGTTGTGCATATAAAGTTCTTTCTTTCATGTGGATTTTCTTTCTTTATACTTCACATATTTCATTAGTTTGCATTTACTCTGTCGAGTACATTAGATTAGTTTTCATTTATCCTGGTTCTTAAATGTTGATCCGTCCATCATCCTGGAAGCTTTTGCTTTCCTTTCGCTATAATATTTTCTTCGTTCAAGTGGATTCGTAACTCTCACAACAGAATTTCAACCCAAAATCCAACACCTTGCATGTCTAAAATTCGACACTTCTCTGTTCCATTTTTGACACATGCACTTTTTTTTTGCCGTCGGTGGCATAACGTCGGATCTTAGACATCCTACCAATGTGGGTTGAGTATTTGACACACCAAGGTGTCACCTCATTGACCGTTTTCTCTTCCAAAGTGTCAATCAAAACTTGCATACACCGTCGGAAATCCGACACCATCCGACACTTGAAGAGTCAGCCTTCTGACGGACAGAAGTGTCGGAGGAATGGTGAATCCATTGGTATTTTTATCTAGAAAGTGTTCATTATTCGATGCCATCCAACACTTGAAGAATCAGAATCCTGATGGGAAAAGGGTTGGATATTCGACTCGGCCCGACACTTGAAGCGTCGATCATCCGATGGTCTGAAGCGTCGGAGTCATGACACTGCCGTCAGATGGTTTCACTGAAGCATCGGAAGAACATCAGAAAAGCAATGCCTATTTGTAGATTTAAAAAAAAATTTGAAATATTTCACTTAGTTATAGCGATTTGATAACAAGTGTGGGCCGGGGAGTTGGTGGCTTACAGAGGAATTTCCTCTAGCAAAGCATTCAACCTTCCCCTAGGATAAATTGTTGTATGTTAAAGCAGGCTCCTCCTGGGCACAACAATGATTTTGCATATGGTCCCTCAAGACAACGATTTCTCATGCATGTGGGCTCGGGATTTGGTGAGTTGAGCATTAATTGCCTTCCCTAGCAAAGCCTATTGTCCTTCCAAACTAAATTGTTGAGCTTCCAATGCACACACGTCATCATGCACAACAATTTGCTTCTACTAAGCTCACATAACTATTTAAATATAGATGGTGAGTCCAAATTGGATGTTCATTGATGTTTTTACTTGTCTTTTCTTCCAAAAGGAATCGTTGTGTGTGTTGGTGTCTATCTTCTATCAAAGACAACAATTTATCTTCCCAAAGCTAAATCACTATGTATCCTTGCTCAACTACCTTTCAAAGATAGTGATTCCCTCTGTTGTTACTTAGATAGAAAAATAGTGACAAGTGGATCCCTGGGAGAGGCTGGCAATGCAGGAAAAACATTGATCTCCCTTATAACCCAATTTATCCAAATTTATCATTCATTTCCCTTTGTAATTTATTATATAGGCTTTCCATTTTTATGCTTTGTGTTGCTGTTGTGTTTTCTACATGCTGGGAGCATGAGTTTTTACAATCCAATCCTTTTTCAACTAGTGAATCCCTTTATTTTCCTGGAGAGATGGAAACAAAGATTTTATGAAAGATTTATTTATAAGAAGACCAATGGTTAGTCGGTCAATACCTTTGATGTAGTGAATAGATTCTATGAAGGCTTTGGCTGCTAAAACAAATAGATATTGAAGTCGAGATATATCACGGTCTAATAATAAAGTATTTTTTGGAAGAAGAGAAACTCTATAAGACTTTACAGTTTCTTTTTAATGAAAGCAAACATACTGTTCTATTATAACCAACATCAGTCTCTAAGTATTAAGCACAATGATTACCATCTAACTACTTTGTATTAGCTATTATGCACGAGGCAAGGAATGCCTTATTGTCTATGACTTCATACAAAGAGGAAATATTTAAGAGGGCCTTCATATTGAAGATCATAAACCAATTATTCCATATAAATACTGGTTTACAATGGCTGTGGAGTTGCAGGAGCATTAGATTGGGTCACTTTTGACAAGCAAAATGAAGCCCATGAAAAAGTTGATCACAAAAATAAATTGTATGTTTTTTCAATGTTTTTGCTTAAAACTCCTACTCTAGCTTTGTTAATGCATTCTAATGATATAGGATTGCCTATGGATTCATAGGGGAAACTTATCAAATATATTACTATTTATTCTTTTGATTTATGGTAAAATGATGGGTGAATTCTAGGGTTTCATGCACATGCAAGATTGATGCTAGCATTGTTGGAAGAACACAAGAACAAGGAGGATCTAGGGTTTTCTTGGTTGCTCCATTGGTAAATTTTGGTGAAATTATGCTTCTATGGATTGAATGGTGGTTGTAATGCTGCGTTTTCTCTGAATTAGGGCTTTTTACCAGCTTTTGTCAACTTTTACATGTTATAAAACATCCTCTTGAAGTATTTTTCTCTTGTTTGTCCTTAGATCTCTGAATTTTTCCCTAATTAGGATCCTCCAACAAACCCTAGAGGTTGTTATTGGAAGTCCTAGTTGGTGAGGCTTAGGGAAATATTCCAAGAGGGAGGCTGATCACCATCCCTCATGGCCTTGGGTTTGAACTAAATTTCACAAAAACCCTAAGATTTGTCATTTTGATCAAAATGTAGTATTTCATGTGTAAATATACGCATTTGCGTGATTAGTGTAGTGTTAGATTAGATTTGCTTTTTTATAAACTAGAAAACCTTAGAAATTTATAATATTCAATAATCCAAAAATAACAACAATTTTCAAATTATAAGCCACCCTCAAACTTTGGTCTACCTATTTAGCCCTAGATCCTCTAGTGCGTCACCTATCTTCTTGTCTACATCCATGAACTTGAGAAGCAACCTAAAAAAACCAGTGAAAAGTCAGAGTTAGGGTTTCATATTTGACATGTTTCAGGGGTTGGGATAATTTGGCCTTGATAAAAGGTTACTTTATGCCTTACATCGACCCCATTTAATTGTTTAGTAGGGAAATTTAGGGACTCTTTCCTTACTAATCAGTGTTACTATCATTTCTATCCCTAAAACCTATCAAAAAGACCTACAAAATCAACCAAGTTAGGGTCATATTTGAGTTATGGGGAAATCTCAACAATATAATTGAAATTCTTCCTTCCAAAAGCATTCTTTTCAGGATAAGGAGTACTTGTATAGACCCTTAAAAGGATGGTTACATCAGTTGGTAATTCATGTTGATATACAGTAGTATTTACAGTTGATCTAAATGATGATAATAATGCTTATGTGATGATACATGATGGTTGTTAACACTTACACTTGCTAGCTGATAAAATTGTCTACTAATGTTCATTTCAAAGAAAAGTGGTTTAAATGATAATGCTCTGTTGGTTATGATTCTGAAATAGATTTTTCTACCCTATATCCTTGGTGTGGCTATGAAACACTTATGATTTACAACAATAGCATATCATGCACAGACCTAGAAAACACCACTAACTTATACAAGAAATTTACAAAAGATCAAAGGTATGCATGCTTTACCGATGGACCAACTAGGAAAGAAGTTCTAGAATCTGCAATAGAAACACAACCTCCAGCACAGAAACCTGCAACAAAATGTTCATAAAATTCCATCAATATTTTCATAAGATTCCTTAAGAAGCAATCATGTGCCTAATTGAATAAGATGGACTGTATGCTGACCTGTTGATTGATCATCAACGAGGAAGTCTCCCATGTCAAACTGAAGGAAATAGAAAAATCAATTTATTAGAGTATATTAATCCCATGACAAACCTACTGGTAACTATATTGACTCATACAATTAACATGGTATGCATGTGTTTATCCTTAAATACAATCAATCTTAAACCTAGAAAACTAACATGATTCTATTACATACCTTCCAGTAACCATTTTGAGTAACATGAGCATATTGATTTTTACCCTTGTAGTGATTAGGATCAACACCACCAAAAGTCATGGCTGCAAATGGGATTTATTCAATAAAAGCATATTTTCCTTGAGAAATAACATCAAAACTGTTTCCAACAAATGTGCAAATGTTTCCTTAAGTGAAAATATGTCATACCAAATCTAGTGATCTATCATTCTAAATCACTGGAAATGACTGATACTCTTTTTTAGGCTGTGGATACCTCTGGAAGATTGCCTGAAAACAACAAAAATAAACAGTTTTTATAACTTAACCATTCAAACAATGCCTTCCAGAAATAAAGTAGCAAATAGACCTTTATTTTTTCAAGTAGATCTCAATACTTTGTTACCATTATTATCAATGCATTCATTCTTCTTTTGTATTCCGGAATTGAGATGTTTGCTCTAAGTGACCAGTTTAAACTCGGTGATAAATTGGAATCAATACAGAAAGATATAGATGCCTAATAAATGATTTGCACAAATAAGACTTTGTAACAAATTAGCAATTATGAGTAATAAAGTGCACAGTGATGTTGGGGTGAAAATTTGCAATGATAACTGAAAATACGAATGTGTACCATGCCTAACTCACAACCTACAGGGATAAGCAAAAATATAAACATAGGTTTACCACTGCACAATCAACCATTAAAGTTGAACAAGATATGAGATTAAGAAACAAATTACAAAACTATTGAAGAAAGATAAACCGGGGTAGATAACAATATACTCATGTGGAATAATAGGTCAACAATGCTTCAGATACCATTTTCCTCACAATTCTATCTATCTTCTTCTCTCTTTTGACCTTTCATATTCCCATCAAACTCAAATTCCTATCAAATTTCTTGTAATGAAATGCCTACATTTAATTTTGTTGTCCTAGCTATATGGTATTGGTAAAGTATTACCAAGGGGCCAGTTATCATGATAAATCAAAATATTTAAGGTAATTGGTTAGATCAAATAGAACAAAGTTCGCCTCTATGTATGGTAATCATCATCATCAACTAAATGTATGTGTGTGCACATGCATAGATACCCAATACACAACTCAATCAGACAAAAGAAAACATAATTATACTTTGATTTGTGGATCTTCACACTGTCTTCTTATGCTTTACCTTTCAAAACACCATTCAACATACTTCATTTTTTGTCTTTTGGCAATAATTTCATGTTAGGACCCATCAAATATATTTATTTTTGTTTATCAAAATAACAAAACCAATCTAAATAAATACAATTCTATTACAATGTAAATTACAATACTATTCAACTATTCAAGTAAATTAATTGTTAAGAATATATCACTTGATAAAACATGGATAACAAAAAATACTATGTATATAAGGCCATCGATCTAATCAAAACTCCATTTCTTTCCTCTTAACTATGGAAATGTTTCTCAATGCTATCTATAACAAGTTCCAATGGAGGAGTCAAATAGCAATAATGAAAATTACATAGTAAAAATATAGAACTAAATGTTTTTTAATGTGTTCTTCCTTGCCATTCATTGAGATCCTCTCTGTTTCGAGAATAATTTAATATTCTCTACTAAACAGGACCAAACATGTGAAGGTGGAAGCTCTTATGGCCCCTCACCCCCCATCACATCACTCTCAACTCCCCAAACCTAATGCCTATACTTGCAAATAACAATTTATTTCATTATTTCACAATGCAAATAACAATGCATCTACAATGCAAATTATTTCACTCAATAGTTGAAAAATGATTTCATTAAATCATTCAATAGCTGAAAAAACCATTCATTAAACCATTCATTAACTCATTCATTAAAACATTAATTTAGTCAATGGCAGAAAAAAATCAGTAAACCATTTAGTAAAGCATTCATTCAAACATTCATTCATGAAAAAGAGCAAAAAACCATTAAATTTTTTTTTTATAAATAAGAATTACTCAAAATTTGTTTAGTCACTTCCTTTGTACTTTTATTCTCTTTAAATATTTAGTTAGAGTCACATATTTGGCAATCTGATCATCGGTATCCCTACTAGTCTGCTTGTAAGGTTGAACTTGAGGCGAGGGGCGATGAATTTCTGTAATAATGTCAAAATATTTCATTAATATATTTATATTTTGGTAAATACGAGTAACTCATTTAAAAAACATTACAAATGTGTGTTTTTACCTGCCATGTGCACATCAACATGTTCAACATTATCTCTTATTGGCCCAACCTGCTACATGCTCTGTAGTTAAATTGTGTAGAATTAGAATTAATGTTCATCATTTGCAATGGTCTATAAAAAATAGTAGCACATTAATAAATTCATTACCAGGATGAGAAGCATAATCTTCATTTGGTTGGTCATGTACTACATCCTTGACAAGAACAGGATCATTACTTTCCTGCACAAAAATGATTAAATAATTTATGTTAGTTCTTTTTTAAGGAACACATTGCATGAGCATTAATAAATTATCATTAAACTATATATTTTTCACATACCTGGGCACCAGATGGATCAACAGAAGGTCGTGCAGTATTCTTAGACAAGCTTCTCCGGTGTTCAACAATGACGTCAAAGCCCTATTCTAAACCAAGATTCATGTAATCCGTACTGGGCAATTCTTTGAACTGGTCGGCCTTCATATTTGAATGAAGTCATTAATTTTAAATCCTTTTGTCAAAACAAAACAAAAATAATAATCTGTATGATATTTGGATGCGGATTCGGGTTTTGCGATACTTACATATCGGGCCGCCAAGTTGGAGTAACCACCAGGCCCAAGGCTGTGTTGGACAATTTTTTCAATTCTTGCCTTTGTGGCCTTAGATATGTCTGAGAGCCTAATTAAGTTTTTAAATACATTAGTCAATGTACCAAAATTGATATAAAAACTAGTAATAATAAGGCTTACCACTACATTTTGGAATGTATTGCATACCTCCTTCTTCCACCTGGTGGTATCTTTCTTGATTTTCTCATGCCCTTCTCTTTTCCATCTTCCACCAGGCCTTTCCACTCCATAGATGTAATCATTGGAGGGAACTCATACCTAGGGTTATTTTCTAGGTGAACCCTATATTGGTCTCGGACAATCTTTAGATGTTTTCCAGCCATCTGTAGTACCTTTGATGTATCGAAGGTATATTTTTTGAACAGACTAACCAAACGATTAGTCAGATCATCCTTTAAAGCTTTTGGCTGCTTGTTCCACATTGTGCGGATGGTGGGCCCAAAGAACTCCAAGGCCAAATCATTCATATATTTATAAAATATATCATTTCCTGCAAAACATTATTGCCATCATTAGTCAACATTAGAAAATATTATCGGTATATTAGACACAAATTATAAAAAATAAATTGAACAATATAGAATGACCTGGAATCCTCTCTATCATTATTGGAACTAGTTCTTCATTCACCAAAAAGTACACTTTATTGAACTAGTGCTAGTCACACGAGAAGATCCAGGAAATGCTTCCACATCTCTATCTAGCCCTGCATCCGTCCCTTCTTCTACAACATCTGTTGTGGGTGGGGCAACATCGGCTGCACCCTCTGCTGCCCTTGGTGGTGTCACATAGCATGTTGTCCATTGTTTAGTGGACAATATGGGAGCAGTGTGTGGTGTACGTGGAGTGGTTTTCTCACTGGGAACAACATTGCCTTGACCACCACTAACAATCTCCATAGCAAGCTGTAAATTCAAACCATTGTATTATAAGTTCAACAGCATATAAAATCAAATATTATAAAGTTTTTATAAATGAATTTGCATTTTTATTTGATAACTTATGTCCACTTGTTTACGTTGCTGTAACAACAATTGAATCCTTTGTTCAAGTGCTTCTGTTAGTGGAACTGCCAATGTCAGATGAATCAGTTCCTCATTTTTTTTTCCCTTGTCCTTTGTAGCACCCTCAACGGGTCTGCAGACTCTCTAATTTCACTATGTTTTATCAACCGAGAGACCTCATTCTGTAAAGAGTTTTGAGACGCTGTTTGATAAATGGAATCCCCTATCTACAATTGAAATATATAAAAAATTGATTAATCTTTGAAAATATATTGTGCACAAATAATTATATTAGGGATTACATCTAAAATTACCTGACACCTAGACAAGGGCGTGGTCTGATCAACAGATGGGTATTTACCTCGATTATCCACCTGTAAAAAAATTAGAGAACATTATCACAATGAACACAATATGTATAAGGTAACAAATATAGAACAAAAATAAACACTATGCTACATGTTTTATATGTGTAGATTTTTGAAGTATTTAGAAAGTGGAATTACATTTAGGTGTACTAGTTTCCTCGAGGCTCCAATCATCTGATCAACAGTTGGGGACTTTCCCCGGTCAATCTACAGAAAAGGTAGACAACATTACCATCATGAACGCAACCATAAAAATGAAAGAATACATAACAAAATAAACATAATGCATCACGATATACATGTTTACAATTTTAAAGTATTTGAAATGGAGAATTACATTCATGTTTGTCTATTTCCCTGATGTTGTAGTCGACGGATCAATAGCCGATTGGCTTCCCTGATCAACACTCTGCATGGTAAATAGATAATATTATATAAACGAACCTAATATACTAATGAAAATAAATAACAACCTATCTGTATCTCCATCCTAAATTTAATATTACATTGGTTATATCGATGTATACCTACTGCCTTGACTCGGTTTGACAAACATCTATGGAGATGGAGGTGCCCCTGGGAGAACCCTGCATCAAAAAAAATACTAAAAGTTACATAAGGAAACATGAAAAGTAGATAATTTCAATTATATGCTAACAAAAATTCCTATAGATGTTAAAATAATTAATAAAAGGGTGGTTAAATTG
>LPNX010212023.1:245755-290354 GCA_001517045.1 Pseudotsuga menziesii | reverse complement strand
ACACACACACACACACACACACACACACACACACACACACACACACACACACACATCTAATCCATGGTGGTGAAGAGCAGACATTTCCAGATCTTCTACTTGGCACGTTCAGGAATGAAAAGAATGTTTTAAATACATTTATATCAATTTGTAATATTTTCTGATTCTAAAGATAACCAACTATCTAAACCACAAAGGTCATCTTATCGTGTTAATTGTAAGAGGGACAAAAAAATTAGACACAGTGAAAATTGACATAAAATGTTCAAATAAAAAATAGAGGAGATAAAAATACCTTGGACTATAATATACCACCTTTTTTGGACACTAATGCAAACCCATGTATGAGTTTGAGCCAACATTTACATCCACTCTACAGGATCTCCAGAGAACTAACATCATTATTTTTCCATTACTATAAAGGAGATGTACTAGAATATTTGCCTGTACTTGTTGATTTAACTGTTTAGTTGAACCTAAATGAGAAACAAAGAGGAGCACTAAGGAATCTACAACACTTTTTGTGTGCATAAAAGTGTTGTAGCTTGCTTAGTCTCCTCTTTGTTTCATTCAACTTCTCCGTGAAATCAACAAGTCCTTGCAAATCTTCTAGTACAATTCCTCTATAGCAATGGACAAATAATGATGTTGAGTTCTTGGAGATCCTATAGAGTGGATGTTTTAACCTCTGTGCTACTCTGAAGTGCATAAGCCAGTACTTCAGAGGCATATTTCCCAGTGGTAACCTAAAACAATCATATATGTATATCTAATCCATGGTGGTGAAGAGCGGACATTTCCAGATTTGCTACTTGGCACGTTCAGTAATGAAAAGAATGTTTTAAATACATTTATATCTGTCTGTAATATTTGTTGATTCTAAAGCTGTTGATGAAGAACAAACTTGGTATTTTCAATGTCACACTAGGAGCAATGTTGGGCATAAACAACTCTAGAATCAAGTATGAGCATCAAAGGGACAAATCTGAGCACTTTGGGAGCATTCTAAATGTCACAACAAACAATAAAGCATCTCAAATCAGCTATAATTAGGCCAACTTTCAGATTTGGGCACATTGCAACAATAAAAGATGATGATCAATGGCAATAGGAGGAGGTCTTTGCAATTCTAGCTGTGAAAATGAGAAATCTGTGGGTGAAAGAAACCCTAAAATCTCATTCATATGCCTTATAGCAGCATCCACATGAATTCTGGGCACAAACAAACCTGTTTAGCAGTAAAAAAAGGGTATGAAGCAACCCTATTTCACCATCTTGGGCACCCTTTTGCACTTATCCATCATTGAATAGGCATACCTCTAAATCTGGGCCAAATTGGAGGGTTAAAAGATAGTGATTGGGCATGAATAGCCCTATGAAAAGTGACGAACAAAGGAAAAATAGGCTTTGATAAAGCCATTGAATATGCTAATGCTTGGATTACCAACATCAGGGAAATCCATTATGATATGCTAATGCTTGGATTATAATAGACCACCTTGGTTGGACACTAATGCAAACCCGCGTATGAGTTTGAGCCAACATTTACATCCACTCTACAGGATCTCCAGAGACATGGTGAAAATTGACATAAAATATTCAAATAAAAAATAGAGGACATCAAAATACCTAGTACTTGCTTCAAGACCCAAAGCATAAACCATAAGATTCATGATTTTCCATTAATGGCAAAGTATTACCTAACCCAATTTCCAGTTAACTAAGCACCTCATGGTCAAAACATGATATTGCAGCAGTTTGCATACACCCTTCACTTGAATGATGTTAGGATTTCCAAGAACTAACATCATTCAAGTGAAGGATGTATGTAGATTGCTCCAGACATTATATCTCTACTCATTCGATTTACTACAAAGTGTTGTAGCTTGCTTAGTGCTCCTTAGGATCAGTGATCAAATTTGAAGGGTGGGTCTTAATTTCAATTGGAAGGGAATTTATTCTCCAACCTCTTCAGATATGAAGGGCAATATAAATAATTGTACTTTAATGGACAAGTATAAATTAACCAAACCCTTTCACACAAAAAAATGCAAAAACAAAATATTGTTCTTTCAGTGCTTGTTGTGAAAGCATGCATGTATGTGATGGAGGGGCCTAACTCAATTGAATCCCTGCAATTCATTGCATGTCTGATTCTAACGATCCATGGTTTATATTGAACCAGAATACCAAAAGAAGTTTATTAATGGTTGATTTCAGAAAGTTATAGGTGTGAGTAGTTAAGTGCTTGTGGCTCTAAAATTTGTTGTGTTTTGTACTAGTCCATGATTCACTGAATCCATAGTCATGGGTACGAATTTAAATTATTTAATGAAAAAAATTAATGTTTATAACCTCTATGTTGAGACAGTTTTCCATGTTGATGCTTGCCACTACCCTCTTTATTGTCTTACCAAAAGGCATGATAATCAGGAAGAAGACCTAAAATTATGGACTTCACCTTCAATGAATGCCTTGCAATCATATTGGTAATAAATATTTTGGTAGCGCTGAGGACAAGTGTCGTGAGAAACCAAAAATGTTTGGAAAGACGAAGGGAGATAACATCACCATCATGCAACTCATCAAACTGAAGACTATTCTTGAGCCAACAACTGTTTTTTAATTTTATTAATAACCGTTGTTTCTCCATATCCTGTTCCCAATGACACATCTCTATAGCAATGCATAAATCAATTTCTGCACAATTTGTGGTCCTAGATACATCTTGAGATATTTATATGAATGGGTAATTTCAAATGTTGCTCTTCTTTTGAAATGTTGATATAAATTATACCCTTATTTATTGGAAGGGTGAAATTCAATTTTTAAATTTTTGTTGAAGCGGAATTTTAACTTTACACTTCTGGGAAGGGCTAGAACCCTTTGGAAAGGCTCTGAAGGGTTCAATTTTGAACGTTGCTTAAGATGCTAAATTTCAACCTTAGCAAGTCAACCTCCACTATTTTTGGACCCATAAGAGTGATGGAATATCAATTGATATTAGTGATCAAGTAACTTTTTTTTCTAGGGCAAAATATCAGTTCCTTGTTATTTCATTGAAATCAAAGGTAACTTAGTTACAACTTCAGCTATTACTGAGCACATGGAATAGATACAACTATGTTCATCATCAATGGAAAAATGACAATTGATCAGCTTCACAGGAATACTAGACAAACCTTCAATGGTAACACTTATAGTCTAGGAATCTTGACTACATCCACATCACTAACCTTCAACAGATAGAGAATTGAAGTCTAATACTGAATTAGCTAATCCAAAGAAGCAATAAACAAGAGAGATCAGTAATATGAGGTGATCATCCACCTCAATCATCCAAAGGATTTCAATAGCAACAAAACATAAAAAAATCAAGTGCTAAGGGCTAGAAAAGATGGAAAGTGCCCTGTTCAGTACATTCACCATCATTGAACTCAGTAAACTGAAAATGGCCTGAGGCCAAGGTTAATGCTTCTTTGGATAAGCTATCAGCCTTAGTATTGTGTTCTTTGAATATGTGAACTTCTTTTAGCTGGATGAAGTAAGGTTAACATGATAGAGCTGAAGTTGTTCCCTGATAGTGATCAAGTAACTAGCAAGTATTGGATGCATACAATAGCAAATATGTGGTATAAACCTCAATACATCCCTAAACTAATATTGTCATTGAGAGAAGGTACACATACCAATAATAATAATATTGATATTATGTCAAGATAGGTGAGGCATGCAAGCAATGCATGTAGCGGAAGATGTAGGTACAATAATCAAAATAGTTTATTTAGTCAAACTTATCACCTTTCTTTTTTGCGTTGACTTAGCCACTTTCAATTCACTAACTCTAAAATAGCTAATAAGTGTTGGATAATAATGGGGATGACTCATGGTATTATGCTTCATGGGGTTGCAACATCGCAAAATTGTGAGGCATAATACCACGAGTCGTCACCGTTGCTTGGCTGAACACTTGTTATCTTTTGTGAGATATAGTTCATGTGGACAGATTTCTTGAACTCTGTCCTCATGGACAGTTGCTTTCTAATATAAGGTTTCTATAATAAAACACCTTAAAGAAGAAATCCATAACATTTGGCAGAATTCTAGCAAACCCTTGTTGTCGCTACAATTTGGAAAATACTGGGTTAGGTTCGAGTTTTTTTCTAACCTAGGGATTTTATAATGATCTTCAATGATCTTATCTAAACCTCCCTTAAGCATCGCATTTGGGTAGAGTCATATTAATAGCTTATTTGGGACCGATTACTGAGATAACTCACATAAAAACAATCAAACCAATTTGAATGCGAACCAAAATATGATGGGTTCGTCCACTAATTGTAATGCTCAGATTGGCCAGACTTCATAATCCATATCAGCCAATATGGGTCAAATGCTGGTTAGCTAAAACTGTCAAATTGGGTTTGTCATTAGCTGATCAATGTAAATGCATGCACAGTGAAGAAAACCCATATTCGAAAGTTGAAAAGGATGGATTGAAGTTGGTGAAGAAGAAGGAAGTATAGACAGAGACCCTTTGGGTTGTTAGCTATGAAAGAACACATTCTCCTATTATATTACCTCATCCAAAGAATCTGAATTAGATGGTCCATATTGTTGAGATTCCAATGAGGAATATTTTGTAGGCAAACCCTTGTTTGATGATGAGATGGAAAATGGATGCATTTATCCATTTCATGAAGAGTTGGATGTTATATTTGAAATCAATAATCATAGTTTTGGGGACCCCATATATGATTCATCTAGTGAAGCATCTAATGAGGAACCTAAATATTTGGAACCTATAGAGCAACCAAGCATCTACTATACAGGATCTCCAGGAACTAACATCATTATATCTATACTCATTCGATTTCCTACAAAGCATTGTAGCTTGCTTAGTGCTCCTCTGTGTTTGTCATTTAGGTTCAACTTAACAGTGAAATCAACAAGTCAAGGCAAATATTTCTAGTACATCTCCTTGGTCTATTATAGTCCAAGCATTAGCATATTCAATGGCTTTCCCTCATGTTGGTAATCCATGTGTTTCCCCTGTCCAGTGGACAACCCCCCTATTGTATATGCTATCCATTCGATTTGATGCATAGCTTGGATACATATAGACATGAATGATCTAAATGACATGAAGAAAAATCCAATCATCCATAAACTAAATTAGATCAATTTTGGAAACCGAGTGGTTAATCGAGTTCATTTCAACATTGACAAACCCTTTATAATCATATAGGGGTGGGGGATTCATCTCATTCAAGTCATATTTCTAATTGTTGTAACACAATATTGGCGCGTAATAAAGAGTGGGAACTATTTCTGAAGGTAAACCACTCCTCTATTCGGGTCGAGTATTCATATAGAACTGCTCCCTACTCCCTTGTAGCTCCGATGATGGGTGGGCTACGGTGAGCCAAGGGAAAATATCAATTCCTTGTTATTTCACTGAAATCAAAGGTAACTTAGTTACAACTTCAGCTATTGCTGGGCACATGGAATAGATACAACTATGTTCATCATCAGCAGACTGATGACAATTGATCAGCTTCATAGGAATACTAGACAAACCTTCAAAGGTAACGCCTATAATCTAGGAAGCTTGACTACATCCACATCACTAACCTTCAACAGACAAAGAATTCAAGTCTAATACTGAAGTAGCTAATCCAAAGAAGCAATAAACAAGAGAGATCAGTAATATGAGGGGATCATCCAGCTCAATCATCCAAAGGATGTGTTGGGACGCATACCCTAAGGATTATTAGTTTTGGTAACTTTGCGGTGGTTGAAGAAGTTTGTAAGCGGAGTCGCGGGCCAAAATAGTCTTAGGGGTGTCGGGGTAAGTCACAACTCCTTATTGTAAAAAACCCATGGTCTAAATCCAGGGTTTAGGGTTTTGGGTGCCCATGGTTTGAAGCCATGGTTTTGTAATAGCGTGACGTATAAATAGGCATTTTTGTAAATAAGAAAAGTTAGGCTTTTTGATGTAAAGAAAGAAAGGCAAAGCTAAGGATGATTATGTAAGGAAAGGTTAAGTCCCAGCTGTGTGCACAGGGGGTTTTGGTTGTAAGAAGATTAAGGGAAGATCTGCAGCTGTGTACGTAGAGGCCTGCTGCTGTGTGCGCGGCTTTTAAGGACTGAAGGGATCTATAGCTCAGTGTGCAGATCAACTGTGGTTTTGTAGCAAGATTGAATAAAACACAGTTTGTGGACGTAACCCCTATACTGGGGGTGAACCACGTTATATCCGGTGTTGTGGTTCCTTGTGTTGTTTCTTGTTCTGTTGTCTTTTATGCATTAATAATTGTATACATTTGATAACTTAGATCACTGCTAATACCAAGCTTCGCTGTGAATTCCCCGTAGCGGGTTAAGCAAGTCACGGTTGTTTATCTATCTGCGAAGTTGTATATGAATGAATGACAAGGCTATGTAATTGTTAAGTAATAAGTTTATTAAATGCTAAGGTACAGTAATATCCCTCTCTGCTTGCAGAAACCTAGTTCTGCAGCACCCCATAGCTGTTTCGGGTGAGACTGCAACCTGCGCGCAGGTTGTTGCCGAAAGGGCCAACACTGTGGGTCTTTGTTGGTGCGACTTAAAAGGATTAAACCCGGGTCTGCCCTATTGCCCAACAAATTGGTTCCATTGCCGGTTGAACTCAGTATCTGCTCAAGAGGGGTTTACGTCATACCTTGAGGGCTATGTTCTTGAGGCCCTCTGCGAAGGAAATCGGGGATTGGCTTGATGAGACTTATCTGAAATTTGCTGAGGAAGAGAATACAAATCCGTGTTGTAGCGCACATGAATTTTTACAAAGGTATGTTTTTTGTGATGCTTATGAAATTTTCTTTGGTAGTATCCACATAGAGTTGCACTAGTGGTTTTCTAGATTAGCAAAGAGAAGGACGAACTTTCAATCTCGTCAGGTTCCCACGTGGACCCCCACAAGGGTCAATCTTGTGCAACACGTGAACAACGAGGTATCCCACGCTGTTGATTTCTGGACGACGCGAACATTGGAATCCTTCGTGACAGAGTTTGCCATTGACACAAGTACCTCCTTTAGCGAAGCTGAACGACAGTTCTTCAAAGGCCCCCATGGTAAGTTTTTGAATTCATTAAGCTTGAGGATTAAAATACTATTGGCTGAAAAGGGTATATTGTTGTTTGAATCAGACTGCTAGCTTAGTAGTACTAACATATGTTTTCAAGTGATAATCCCTAGAATGAGCAAAGTGGGTTGCTGCAAAGTGGGAAAAGGTACAAAAGATATTTTGACTCCTATTCCTTAGGTCAGGCTACCACATCTTCCCCTGTAAATCCTGAAGATTCAGACTTTGAAGAAAACCCTTTGGTTCGAAACCCTCCGGTCACCCCGCAGTGAAGCCCTGTTACCCCTAAAATTCCATCGCAGTCTGACAGTCAATGCCGCCCGCATATTCCGGCCACAGGTCAATCTGCCCCCATAAACCCCCCCCATCGACATCTGGTCCCCCTCACAACCCTCCTAGAACCCGCATGGCCCACCTAGTGGATGACATTAAGCTCCCCATCTTCAAAGGTACAAAATCAGAGGACCCCGAACAGTTCTGGTTTTTATGTGAAGCAGTATGGAACGCGAAGAATATTACAGACCGGGATGTGAGAACCACGCAGCTCATTACTTCTTTTCGGGACTGGGCTTTGACCTGGTTTATGAAATTCTCCAGTATTCAGAGCCCTACGTTAGATGATATTAAGGCAGCAATCACCAAAGAATTTAGGAAGCCTAAATCAGAATCGCAGAGCATCACTGAACTAAAAGAGATTCAATAGCGGCGCGGCGAATCAGTGTGGGACTTTGACCAGAGATTCAAATTTCTACTGGACCAAGTCAGTTTTACCATTAGTCCTGCGCAGCACAAGGAATGGTTTATCACAGCATTATTACCACATATGAGAACCCCGCTCATGCAACAGAAGGTTGCTGACTAGCAAGAAGCTCTGGAAATTGCAATGAAGCTCGAAACCGCCCCCGTCGGAGACGATTTCGGTATTGCTCAAATCCAAGCACAACTCCCAGCAATGGACCTGGAGCTTCGTGATATGAAGAAGGCTAAAACCAGTAGAGACGAGGTCTGGTGTATGCAATGTCAGATAGAAGGTCACGATAGGGACCAGTGCCTCATGGTTAGAACTTACCTAAATACGGGTGCGCCCAACCAATTCAATCCCAGTGTTCTATATTGTGAGATTTGTCGAGCCACTAGCCAACATCGCCCTGAAAACTGCCATCTTCTTCAGAGATATGTTCAAGTTCCCAAGAACCCCTACTGCAAGTTCTGTAAGTCAGTAGGGCATAATGAAGAGGAGTGTCGTAGCTATGACCTCATGAGAGAGCGCATCTCTGATGCCTACCGAGTGCAAAATGAAGCCCAGAATAGTGACGGCTATGGTTACCATGTTGGTGCCTCTGGAAGAGGTGCCTTTGGAGGCCGCGGCCGTGGTGGTATGCCAGGGAGAGGTAGAGGCCAGGTTGTGTGTTACAATTGTAACCAAGCTGGCCATTTGGCTCGAGACTGTCGGAACCCCACCACAACCTGTCGGTATTGCCGCGCAGTAGACCACATGATTGAACAGTGCCCCCAGCTCATAGCAAAGATTCAGGAAAACAAAAGTGGCCCTACTCAGAATATTCAGTTTCTTTCCATTGAACAGAGACCTACTGCAGCCATCAATGTGGTCACCCGGAGTGGAGCCACGACGCATATTCAGAATACCCAGAAACAACCTGTCGAGGTGGGCGCGCGTAAAGCCTCCAAGCACGTCCCAGCACTTAACACTGCGAAAGACCAAGCACCAGTCAAGGTGGCCCAGTGCGATATTGTTGACCCTCGCACAGTAGCAGTACCTGTGCGGCAACCTCAGCAGGCCTCGCAGCCGCAAGATGCTTCGACGGATAAAGTAAGTACACTCTCCTCCTTTTTACAGAGTTGTATGAAACTCTTGAGGAATCAGAATGCTTTAAAGGAGCTACAAAAAGTTCTTGCTATCATAGACCCTCAGAGAGGAGTTCATTAGGAGACAACTGTTAGTCATGTCCGAAGAACGGGGAGGGAAATGAGATTGAATGTTTAGATAGGGGAATATGATATGACTGATGTCATTTTGGATCTTGGATCAGAAGTTAATGTCCTACCCAAGCAGACCTGGGGACAAATCGGAAAACCTTCCCTGGCTTGGTCACCTATACAACTGAGATTAGCTAACCAGCAAAGGATTGTGCCCCTAGGGAGACTTCTTAGTGTTCCCATAGATATTGACGGGGTAAGCACTCTAGCCGATTTTGAAGTTATTGAGATCATTGATGACAGCAACCCTTATCCAGCCCTGTTGGGAATCGAGTGGGCCATGACCAATGCTGCAATCATCAACCTTAAGAGGAGACAGATGACCTTCAAAGGAAATGGTCTGCGAGTTATCATACCCCTCGACCCATCCCAAGGAGAAAGATATATAGAACCGATCAGAGACGAAGGGGAGCAGGATACTCTGGACCACATCTACAACATTACAGCTAAGGAAACAGACTATGTTGAGCCTGATGCCGATGGCATAATAGATTGGCAATGTGATAGTTCCTGCATGTTTGATTTCGACAATGGTCTCGAGAATTGGCAGAATCGATTGTATGAGCTACATGGCCATAGGTGCGCACAAATCACTAAGTCTCTTAGATGCCTTAGTGTGCAGCCCAGAGAGTTGCCTACATATGTTGGGTTGACAGACCCTGGAGGATCTCTTGCACATTCCTCAAAAAAAGCACTTCCGTCACAAAGAATGTAGACTCTGGAGACCGCATTAGGAGTTCCAGCAGCAGGGTGGACCGGTCACAAAACGTCTACTCCCAATTGGGGAGCCTGCCAGAAATTTCTGTGCCTCAGATTCATAAACCAATTCCCTAGAGGTGCTAAGTAAGTTCAATGGGCAGAATAGCCCTCAGGAACATTTGAGGCATAGTTATGCAGCATGGGATAACATACCTCGCGAGGAGTAGTTGCATAAGTTCGTGCACACCTTGGAACCTATAGCACAAAATTGGTATATGGAGGCTGAGCTCCAACATGAAATTGAATACCAAACCAAGGGGCAGTACCAAGAAGTCAGTCCATCAAACCTAACAGTCCTGTCACTGACATTCCTAGGATGGATCGAAGGGCAATACTATGTTGAGGGTGCTTGTTGTCACTAAGCTCAAACCATGATTCTATCGAAGACCAAAAACACAGCGAGGCTTAAAATCCGACCGTTGGGAAGCAGCCAAATTGGCGGCGGTAATGCTTTAATTTCCTTAGATGCCTGTACTAAGAAGATTATCGAAAATCGAGCTCCACTTGGACAAGATTTTCATCAGATTCGGTGCTTTCAATACACTATCCTGCTCGATTTGATTGATGGGGTGCATAAGAAGATACCTCGGTTAGGGAAAATTGTATTCTACCTTTCTTTCAGATTTACGAGTGAACCCATGACAACAGAACGAGAGCTTGTCGATTTAGTGAGGGAATTTGAGCAAGAGGGTCTGATAAGCTGCTCTAATCGGTCGCCTGGCTTTGTTCCCTATGAAGAAGCTCACCCAGCACCACCACGGCCGATGCAAACATGGTCTGCTAGGAATAAGTCCAGAACTGAAGTTCACTCCAAGCGAAACCGAGACCGACAGAGGCAAATAGGGCAAACGCCAGTAGATCATCCTATGGATCCCGCCAGTTCAGCACAGGTCCCGGCCGGGGGTAGGGAGAACATTGCACCACCACGACCACCGTATCTACAACCTGTTTGACCAGGTGCCAAGCTTCCCCGTCGAACAAATCAATTCACGTTAACCACACCCTCGCTGCCACAAGAAGTTCAGCTGATTGGAAGCATGACAGGGAAGATTGATCAGCTTAAGTATAGCGATCACGACACAAATGAACATGGCAAGTTTCCACAGTTTGAACCAGCAGAATACCTGCACCGCGTCAAATACCCAGATGATAAGGTGACACTACTGGAAGTCCAACCGTGGGCGGTGGGCCTGGACAAAGCTGGCCTACTCAAGATGCTTGATATTCCACATTTCGATTGTGGCATACATGTGACCGTAGTGGCCAAACAGTTGCTAGCGTTAGTGCATGACGGCTATTTATGGATAGGGGACCAGCAAATTCCTATTGATTCCGCGCTCATCCATAAGATCACAGGGTTACCAATGGCAGGACCTGATCCGGGAACTGAATTTCCATCAAAACATGAGGATACAAAGCTCGCGCAAACTATGAAAGAGGGGTTTGTCCTGACAAAGGGGAAACGGGGGTATCATACTTCCGCGATTCAGGAGCAGCCCATTCGCTTTGCAGCTAAACTCTTAGCCTACAAACTCATAAGGAAATGCAGGCCAACTGAAGTACCTGCTCCAGTTATCCGGATTGCTATGAACTGCGCTGAGGGGTATACGTACAATTGGGCTGCATATCTTGTGAAGGAATTCCTAGAGGATTCCTGCGATGCACAGGAAAAAGGTAGACCTTTTCATTATTCCTGGCTATTAATACTTATTGCATTAGTTGGGTGGAAAGAACCCACCGAAACTCAGTTTGTAGAAGTAAACCCAGGAATGCCGGGGGAAGTGAGGTACGCCTCCCTATGGATATCCTCAGATAAGGTATCTCAGCAGATGATGAACACTGTGTTCATCTTTTATGCCATGAGTATCCACTATGAGATTGTGTGAACACCACGGCTTACCAATGAGTTTTTTGCTAAATATGAGGGCGCCGCGAACTTCAGTGCCGATATACATCATGTTTTCATTCAAGCTCGTGTCGATCCCCAACACCAATGGTTTAAATTACCATATGTAGTCATTGAACCAGACATCAGGGGTATAGTTCAGCAATGGCCGGCTGACTGGTTGAAAGATATAGGAAATAAACCTTCTATTTCGGTTCCCCTAGCTACCAATATTGGCGCAGTAGTAAAACCCATTAGAAGATAGCGAAGACCTAAGTGATTCGCAGCTGAATGGAGATGGCCAGGGCGGAGATGGCGGACAGGATGAATAGGACGAGGAGTCGATCAAGACCCTATCAGATCCCAACCCAGTAACAAAGCACAAGTCACCCGAAGTAGCAGAGGTAAACAAGTCGCAGTCCCACAAAAAGTCAAAAGCGTCGAAGGAAAAAAATATTGAAGAAGAAACCACTATAACCCTGGATGAGCTGGAGCAAGCTCTAGAAAAGTCTACGAGAATGCTTACTAAAAAATGGTTAGAGTTTGCGCAACTGCATCTTGCTGGGCTCACAGGTATAGCAAACAGGGTTTCGGCGCTCAAAGACTTAGCAGCAACATCAGCGATCAGTACTGTGGCAGGTAGCACTACAGCACCCACGCAGTAGGATATCAGGCAATGGCCACCCAGAGATAGCCAAGGCCAAGTATCAAGTGCAGCTCTGCGACCGATCGATGCAGATTCCCGGTCCCAGATGAGTATGAACGTAGGGATCGATTATACAAAGATGTCCATGTCCAAATTGCACCTCTGCCAGCTCGCTATTACAAAGGAGATCCATGCACGAGACCAATTGTCTCAAATCCAATTGGAAGACACCTTAAAACAAAACAAAATCTTCGCAGCACCACTCGAAGAAGTAGCACAACAGAAGAAGGATGCTGAAGATAAAACAACTACACTACTGCGAGCACTGGACGAGGCATGTCGGAGTCTTTCTGACTCCAACATACAAGGAGAAGAGGAACCAGAGAAAATAATCGCTAAGCTGAGAGACTATGCCCAATAGTCTCACAGCGAGATTGAAAGGTTGAAGAGAGAACACCAGCACCAGATCGCAAAGCTTCAACTGCGCATCCCTCCTGAGACCCCACCAGAGGTCCGAGAATAGCGACATAGGGACATCATGGCTTCAGCCGCAAAGATATCAGATAATGTGGCCAGCGTCGCAAAACTGATGGAAGACAGCATCAACGCATGGGCGAACCTACAGGACCATCCAGATGTAGGTAAGATCCAGGAAACCATCAAGTTGCACCAGGATGAATTAGATGCAGTCAGAGTCGAAGTCAAGACGCTGCCACCTATGTAGAACATGGCTAAAGTCAAGCGCAGCAAGGAACTTCAGCAGGAAATTGAGTCCTGTAGGACAAAGGTAACGCTGCTGGAGAATGCGTTACAGCCACTGGTTTATGAAGCATTGGAATTGAGTAATATTGCAGAGAGCCAGCTCAAACTTTTGAAGACCTACGACACTTTTGCACAGGAACGGGCCAACACAGAATCATCCTCAGTGTTACAAGAGTTGGTGGAAAAGGAGAAAGAAGCTGACGACATACTACACAACCTCACCCGTTTCTTCCAAACCCTCGTGCAGAAGATTCTCCCACCAGATCCATCGCAGAGTGTCCCGGGATGGGCCACTAGTGAGTCTTAGGGGCCTGTTGGGACGCATACCCTAAGGATTATTAGTTTTGGTAACTTCACGGTGGTTGAAGAAGTTTGTAAGCGGAGTCGCGGGCCAAAATAGTATTAGGGGTGTTGGGGTAAGTCACAGCTCCTTTTTGTAATAAACCCATGGTCTAAATCCAGGGTTTAGGGTTTTGGGTGCCCATGGTTTGAAGCCATGGTTTTGTAATAGCGTGATGTATAAATAGGCATTTTTGTAAATAAGAAAAGTTAGGCTTTTTGATGTAAAGAAAGAAAGGCGAAGCTAAGGCTGATTATGTAAGGAAAGGTTAAGTCCCATCTATGTGCGTGGACAACCTCTGCAGCTGTGTGCGCAGGGGGTTTTGGTTGTAAGAATATTAAGGGAAGATCTGCAACTGTGTGTGCAGAGGCCTGCTGTTGTGTGCGCGGATTTTAAGGACTGAAGGGATCTGCAGCTGAGTGCGCAGATCAACTGTGGTTTTGTAGCAAGATTGAATAAAACACAGTTTGTGGACATAACCCCTACACTGGGGGTGAACCACGTTATATCCGGTGTTGTGGTTCCTTGTGTTGTTTCTTGTTATGTTTTCTTTTATGCATTAATAACTGTATACATTTGATAACTTAGATCACTGCTAATAACAAGCTTCGCTGTGAATTCCCCGTAGCGGGCTAAGCAAGTCACGATTGTTTATCTATCTGCGAAGTTGTATATGAATGAATGACAAGGCTATGTAATTGTTAAGTAATAAGTTTATTAAAGGCTAAGGTACAGTAATATCCCTCTCTGCTTGCAGAAACCTAGTTCTGTGGCACCCCATAGCTGTTTCGGGTGAGACTGCAACCTGTGCGCAGGTTGTTGCCGAAAGGGCCAACACTGTGGGTCTTTGTTGGTGCGATTTAAAAGGATTAAAATCGGGTCTGCCCTATTGCCCAACAGGATTTCAATAGCAACAACACATAAAAGACTCAAGTGCTAAGGGCTAGAAAAGTTGGAAAGTGCCCTGATCAGTACATTCACCATCAATAAATTCAGTAAAATGAAAATGGCCTGAGGCCAAGGTTAATGCTTCTTTGGATAAGCTACCAGCCTTAGTATTGTGTTCTCTAAATATGTGAACTACTTTTAGCTGGATGAAGGTTAACATGATAGAGCTGAAGTTGTTGCCTGATAATGATCAAGTTACCAGCAAGTATCGGATGCATACACTAGCATGATGAGGAATATTTTGTAGGCAAACCCTTGTTTGATGATGAGATGGAAAATGCATGCATTTATCCATTTCATGAAGAGTTGGATGTTATATTTTAAATCAATAATCATAGTTTTGGGTGCCCCATATATGATTCATCTAGTGAAGCATCTAATGAGGAACCTAAATATTTGGAACCTATAGAGGAACCAAGCATCCACTCTACAGGATCTCCAAGAACTAACATCATTATATCTATACTCATTCGATTTCCTACAAAGTGTTGTAGCTTGCTTAGTGCTCCTATGTGTTTGTCATTTAGGTTCAACTTAACAGTGAAATCAACAAGTCAAGGAAAATATTTCTGGTACATCTCCTTGGTCTATTATAGTCCAAGAATTAGCATATTCAATGGCTTTCCCTCATGTTGGTAATCCATGTGTTTCCCCTATCCAATTTGGAATACATAGCAAATATCACAAAGAAGTTATGAGACTTTGTTGTTGATCTATGGCTTGGAGCCGGATGTTCACTCTTTTTTTTGGACAGTATTGATTTCTATGTTTGTGAACTGTTGGATATGACAATTGGGTGATATTTCTGTTACTATTCTGCTTACTATATGAGCTGTTTTAGCCTACCGTTCTCACGGAACGAACTTGGTACCATGAAATTTTTCTTTGTTTCTATTTTTGTGGATAGATGGGGTGATTTATCATCCGATGAATGGGTTTGGGTAGTGTTTATATACTTTTGTTTTGTATGGGATCTGAACTATGGTAACAAATAAGCATTGCATATCTACAAAATGTAATTTTGTCTCTCTATGGATGAAATAAAATTATGCTTTTTTTCTTTGAAAAAAAAAAGCAAACATCACAGCACTATATGAGCCATACATTTCGATGAAATTTCCCTAGAAGAAGCAGGATTACGAGGATGTTGTTTACTTACTTATGAGCATATTGATCAAGCCATGTTCTAAGACAACACTCATTAACTAACTCTTCTAAGGCCAGAAGTCCAGGATTCGGTTCCGCATGTTAAGGAACATAATGACCAATGGGGGTGCTGATCGTAAACCCCAACCCTGGTTATTGGGAAATGGGTTTATGAGTTTGAGGTGCCATAATAGATTGCCAAAGTGAGCAGTTGATGGTATCAAATTATATAGCATAGGGTCCCCTGCCCCTTAAGGCAAGTCAATATTGGACCACTACTTTTTGAGATCGACAGAAAGGAGAAAACATCACAGCACACACAAAAAACCCTTGTCACCCAAAAACCATTGTCACAGTGTGCTCGAAAAAAGGAGGTCATGATTCTTACCCGTTGAGCCATGAGCTCCAAATCCAAACAGTGAACTCCGAAATGTGAACCATGTGCTCCAAATTTGAACCGTCAGCTCCAATTCTCAACCGTGAACTCCAATTATCAACTGTGAGCTCCAATTCTGAACCCTGAGCTCCAATTATCAACCGTGAGCTCCAATTCTGAACCCTGAGCTTCAATTATCAACCGTGAGCTCCAATTCTGAACCCTGAGCTCCACCAGACCTACTCCCAAATTCACGAAAACCTCCAAATTGAACTGTCCAAAACGAGTCGCAACAATGTCCAAATACACTATTCATTTTTTATTATAAATTATTATATATTATATATATTTTATTTTTATTATATATTATTTTATATTATATGTATTTTATTTTTATTATATGTTATTTTATATTATTATATGTTGATGATGATGTTGATGTTGACGATGACAATGATAATGAGGTCGATTATCATCACCAGGAAGATGACGATGATAATGATGACGATGATGATGAAGATGATGATGATGATGTTGATGATGATGGTGATGATTATGATGTTGATGAAGACGATGACAATGATGATGTCGACAATGACAATGATGATGATGATGATTATGATGCTGATGAAGACGATGATTATGATTATGACGATGATCATGATTATGATGATGATGATGATCTTGATGATGATGATGATGATTATCATCTTCATGAGGATGGCGATGATGATGATGACAAGAATGATGAAGATGATGATGATGTTGATCGTGACGACGACGACGACAATGATGATGATGATGAAGATGATGATGATGGTGATGATGATGATAATGATGACAATGATCATGAGGATAACGACGATGATGATGACGACGATGATGAAGATGATAATGACGATGATGATGATGTTGATGATGAGTATCATCATCATGAGGAAGATGGTGATGATGATGACGATGATGATGAAGATGATGCGCATGTTGATGATGATCATGAAGACAACGATGATGAAGATGACAATGATGATGATTGCCTTATGATGATGACGATGACAATGATGATGTGTGATGATGACGACGATGATGATGAAGATGATGATGTGTGATGATGATGAATACCACGATGATGACAATGAAGATGATGATGATGAAGATTTTGATGATGATGATGATGATTATGATGTTGAAGTCGACGATGAAAATGATGATGATGATGATTATCATGACGATGATGAATATTATGATGTTGATGTTGACGATGACAATGATGATGATGATGATTATCATCATCATGAGGATTATGATGATAATGATGACGATGATGATGAAGATGATGATGATGATGGTGATGATGATGATGGTGATGATTTTGATGTTGATGAAGACGATGACAATGATGATGTTGATGATGACAATGATGATGATGATGATGATGACGATGATGTTGATTATAATGCTGATGAACACGATGATTATGATGATGATGATGATGACGTTTATGTGTGATGATGACGACGACGACGATGAAGATGATGATGTGTGATGATGACGACGACGATGATGAAGACCATGATAATGATGATGATGATGACAATGAAGACGACGATGATGAAGATGTTGATGATGATGATGATGATTATGATGTTGATGTCGATGATGAAAATGATGATGATGATGATGATGATGACGTTGATAATGATGATGATGATGATGATGATGATGATGATCATGACGATGATGAAGACTATGATGTTGATGTCGACGATGACAATGATGATGATGTTGATTATCATCATCATGAGGATTTTGATGATAATGATGATGATGATGATGAAGATGATGATGAAGATGATGATGATGATGTTGATGATGATGGTGATGATTATGATGTTGATGAAGACCATGACAATGATGATGTTGACAATGACAATGATGATGATGATGATGTTGATGATGATGATGATGATTATGATCCTGATGAAGACGATGATTATGATTATGACAATGATCATGATTATGATGATGATGATGATCTTGATGATGATGATTATCATCTTCATGAGGATGGTGATGATGATGATGACGATGATGATGAAGATGATGATGATGTTGATCGTGAGGATGACGACGATGATGATGATGATGATGAAGATGATGATGATGGTGATGATGATGATGATGATGACGATGATCATGAGGATAACGACGATGATGATGATGTTGATGATGAGTATCATCATCATGAGGAAGACGGTGATGATGATGACGATGATGATGAAGATGATGCGCATGTTGATGATGATCATGAAGACAATGATGATGAAGATGACAATGATGACTATTGCTTGATGATGATGATGATGAAGATGATGATGTTTGATGATGACGACGACGACGATGAAGATGATGATGACGAAGCTTTTGATGATGATGATGATGATTATCATCATCATGAGGATTATGATGATAATGATGATGATGATGATGAAGATGATGATGATGATGTTGATGATGATGGTGATGATTATGATGTTGATGAAGATGATGACAATGATAATGTCGACAATGACAATGATGTTGATGATAATGATGATGCTGATTATGATGTTGATGAACACGATGATTATGATTATGATGATGATGATGATTATGATGATGATGACGATTATGTGTGATGATGACGACAATGACAATGAAGATGATGATGTGTGATGATGATGAAGACCATGACGATGATGATGATGACAATGAAGATGACGATGATGAAGATGTTGATGATGATGATGATGATTATGATGTTGATGTCGATGATGAAAATGATGATGATGATGATCATGACACTGATGATGATGATGATGATCATGACGATGATGAAGACTATGATGTTGATGTCGACGATGACAATGATGATGATGACGATTATCATCATCATGAGGATTTTGATGATAATGACGACGATGATGATGAAGATGATGATGAAGATGATGATGATGATGTTGATGATGATGGTGATGATTATGATGTTGATGAAGACGATGACAATGATGATGTCGACAATGACAATGATGATGATGATGATGATGATGATGATTATGATGTTGATGAAGACGATGATGATGATTATGTATGATGATGACGATGATGATGATGAAGATGATGATGTGTGATGATGACGACGATGATGATGAAGACCATGATTATGATGATGATGACGATGAAGATGATGATGATGAAGATGATGTTGACAATGATGATGATGATGATGATGATGATTATGATGCTGATGAAGATGATGATTATGATTATGATGATGATGATGATGATGATTATCATCATCATGAGGATGACAATGATGATGATGACAATGATGATGAAGATGATGATGATGTTGATCGTGACGACGACGACGATGATGATATGTGATGAGGATGACGACGATGATGAAGATGATGACAATGATGATGATGAATACCATGATGATGATGATGATTATGATGCTGATGAAGATGATGATTATGATTATGATCATGATCATGATTATGATGATGATGATGATGATGATTATCATCATGAGGATGGTGATGATGATGATGACGATGATGATGATGGTGATGATGATGGTGATGATGATGATGATGATCATGATCATGATCATGAAGATAACGACGATGATGATGACGATGATGATGAAGATGATGATGACATTGATGATTAGTATCATCGTCATGACGAAGACGGTGATGATGATGACAATGATGATGAAACTGATGCACATATCGATGATGGTCATGAAGACAACGATGATGATGATTTCCTTATGATGATGACGATGAAGATGATGATGTGTGATGATGACGATGATGATGATAAAGATGATGATGTGCGATGATGACGACGATGACGATGAAAATGATGATGTGTGATGATGATGATAATGATGATGAAGACCATGATGATGATGACGACGGCGATGAAGACGATGATGATGAATATGTTGATGATGATGATGATGATTATGATGTTGATGTCGACGATGAAAATGGTGATGATGATGACGACGACGACAATGATGATGATGATCATGACGATGATGAAGATTACGATGTTGATGTCGACGATCACAATGATGACGATGATGATTATCATCATCATGATGATTTTGATGATAATGACGACAACGATGATGAAGATGAAGATGATGATGTTGATGATGATGGTGATGATTATGATGTTGATGAAGACGATGACAATGATGATGTCGATGGATGATGATGATGATGATGATGATGATGATGATGATTATGATGCTGATGAAGACGATGATTATGATTATGACGATGATCATGATTATGATGATGATGATGATATTGATGATGATGATGATGACAATGATGATGAAGATGATGATGATGATGATGTGTGATGATGACGACGGCAACGATGAAGATGATGATGTATGATGATGATGACGACGATGATGAAGACTATGATGTTGATGATGATGATGATGATTATGATGTTGATGAAGACAATGATTATGATTATGACGATGATTATCATCATCATGAGGATGTTGATGACGATGATGATGATGTTGATCGTGACGATGACAATGATGATGATGATGATGATGATGTGTGATGATGACAACGACGACGATGATGACGAAGATGATGATGTGTGATGATGCTGACGATGATGATGAAGACCATGACGATGAAGATGATGATGATGACGATGAAGATGATGATGATGACGATGAAGAAGATGATGATGATGATGATGATCATGATGATTACAAATATTATGATGTTGATGTCAATGATGACAATGATGATGATGATGATTATCATCATCATGAGGATTTTGATGATAATGATGATGATGATGATGAAGATGATGATGATGATGAAGATGATGATGGTGATGATTATGATGTTGATGAGGACAATGACAATGATGATTTCGACGATGGCAATGATGATGATGATTATGATGCTGATTAAGATGATGTTTATGATTATGACGATGATCATGATTATGATGATGATGATGATGATGATTATCATCATCATGAGGATGATAATGATGATGATGACGATGATGATTAAGAAGATGATGATGTTGATAGTGAAGAAGACGATGATGATGACGATGTGTGATGATGACGATGACGGTGATGAAGATGATGATGTGTGATGATGACGACGACGATGATGAAGACCATGATGTTGATGACGATGAGGATGATTACGATGCTGATGAAGATGATGATTATGATTATGACGATGATAATGATTATGATGATGATGACGACGATGATCTTGATGATGATGATGATGATTATCATCATCATGAGGATGAGGATGACGATGATGACGATGATGATGAAGATGATGATGATGTTGATCGTGACGACAATGATGATGATGATGATGATGATGATTTGTGATGATGAGGACGATGACGATGAATATGATGATGTGTAATGATGGCGACGTTGATGATGAAGACCATGATGATCATGATGATGACAATGAAGGGAATGATGATGAAGATGTTGATGATGACGATGATGATTATGATGTTGATGTCGATGATGAAAATGATGATGATGATGATGATGATGATGATGATGACGACAATGATGATGATGATGATGATGATGATGAAGATGATGGTGATGGTGATGATTTTAGTAATTATTTAAAAAAAAGAAAGATAAAATAATAGTTCTAATTAAATATTTACCTTTCAATATATTTCATCATCTTCTTCATCCATGTCATCATCTCTATCATTAGATACATAGTCAACATTGTAAGGATTGGCCATATCATCATTATTATCATCATCAGTTACACTCATCATGTCATCATCAGAATAATCTTCATTGGCATTGTCTGCTACATCATTTGATTCAACTATTTCTTGGACATCTTCTGTTGGATCATCATCGTCAGCTAACTCAAGTTGATCATGCTCTTCGTCATCATATTCTTCTTCGAGATAACCCTCTTCATTACCATCATCTCAATTATACTTTACCGGCCTTCCCCTTGGATCGTGTCTCACAGCAAATGACTACCTTGCTTTACCTGGAACCTATGAGTAAAATACTTGTTCACATTGGCTTGGAAGAACATAGGGATCTATTCCTGGCTCAAAAAACCTTGTGTTTATGATGGTAAATCCACTATCATGTTCAATAATAGTTCTATCAAGATGACGCTGATTCAATCGTAACTTGTACCATTTGACAACGAATAGAACTACCTTAAAGGATTTAAATTCATAGTGTATAATATCTTCCAAATACCCATAGTATATATTTTCTAAGACTTACGGATGTCTGTCAATTCTAGATGAAACATTGGTAACCTCAAAGACAGTCAAAACCCTGGAATATGACGTTTTCTTTGTTTCATCCAATTTCTTGATCCGATATCTACCTTCATTGTAGACCATAGCCTTATGGTGTTTTAATTGCAATAAGAAATACATAAAAAGATTACACAACCATTCAGTCCTTATGCAACAATACATGGAAAATAAGAACATGTATGTCAAAAACTAATTTGCAAAATAAAAGATTTAGAGGGAAATTTGATTAATTATATGCTTGCCATGTTATCTTTTACACCATATGCCAAATTGATTTCCCTATTTATTAGATTGTTATCTCCATTGCGTTGTGCTACTTGTAACAATGAAGCCACACCTTCCCATGATATTCCATGACCCGATAGTGCACATCATTAAATCCATACCTTCATCTAGTCAAGATTTTTTGCGATGTATGAATGAATTGCATCCCATTCTTGACCAACTGTTTAATAAAAATAACCATTAAAATGAAAGAAAGGTGTAAATATCTTGAACAAAGATGTATGTGCTTTTAATTGAAGCAATTATGACTAGAAAATACAATTAGAATATGAAGGATATAATAAACATCCACTAGCTAATAATTACCTTTCAGCTTCCTCAATCTACCTTTCCCCTTCATTTGCTCCCCTTCAAATTTTTTATTGGAGTCCAGATCACAAATGCGGCATACATTGAGCTTTGATGCTAAAATAGGAAGATATTCACTAACATACAACATGTTTTGGTATACCATATATCCTTCCATCATAGAACCCTCTGCATGTGCTCATTGTCTTAGCAAACCCTTCATAAATTTCAAGTGCCTCTCAACCATCCACATGGACCTTGAGTGCACAAGTCCACAAAACTAAATCTCCTCAACTTGGTGTATGAGGTAGTGTTACTGTGCATTGAAAAATGTCGATGCTAGATGCTTCTGCATTTCACACAGAAGACGAGGAATTTTTCTCCTCCAATACTTTATATCTTCTTTATGGATTTCTTTAGATGTCAATCATCTACAAGTGATGAAAACCAATAATGATATTTAACAAAAATAAACATTAAATTACAATATATGATGAAATAGTGCACAAAAAAACAAATATAAATTATTATACGGAGAATTAAAGAAACACTAAGCACATGTAAGTAATCGCTAGTTACCTCATGTATTTACCAAGATTATATATAAATTGTTTGACATTGTTGTCAAAGTTGTCTGGGAGAGAGAGAGAGGTAGAACATACTGTATCAATATACAAACCACACCATTTATTAAACAAAGAGTATACAAACAAGAAAAAATTATATGGACATAACAATAATAATTACCTTGATGAAGACATGCCAAACATGTGTTTTGACCCCTGCAAAATCACCTTTTTTAGTTATGATATTCTTCAAGTTTGCAAAAAATACAGTGGGAAATTAAATTTTCCGCATTAGTTCTTTGACAACATTGTTTTGTTTCTCCGTAAACATCCATGGAATTGAGTTTATATTAACTTGTTCTCTGTTGGTATGAAATTGGATGACATATTTCATTGCATGGTTTCTTTCTTGAATGTCTTTGCACACTTTCACAACTTTATCTTTCTCCCTCCTTAGCTCTAGTAGTTTCCATAAGGTTTCAGTAACATTCTTCCCAACATGCATTGTATCAAACAAATGAGCAATTTGTAGGTGCTCATAGTAGGGAAACCTACTGAATTGAATAGGATAACTTTTCATTCCTTGTGGAAGAGAATTAATACCTTCATGGTCATGATGGACTTCATGAATATTAGTTTATAATTAAAAAATTACATCATAAATAAAATATGGCCACTACAACAAAAAACTCACAATAAAACTTAAAATACATAACAATTCATATACGATGATCCATACGTACCATGATGATGATTTCTATCGTATTGCATCTTCCAAAGGTGAGGTGTCATTCTCTGTGGTTTTAATGCAGTCTCCTACTTCCCATTGAAAATATTTCTTTCATTTGTTCTATACCTGTGATTCTTAGATAGGAAATTCCTATACTCATCAAACACCTCCTTTCTTAAGCTTTTTGAACAATGAGATTTTATCTTAGGACCACAAACTGGACATGCAAATTTACCCTTTGTCTGAAGACCTACAATATTTAGATATGGAATATATATGTCAAATATATTCATATATAAAATATTCTAACTACTCCATATCATTAAATGTAATTAAAGTGGAACTTAAAATTACAAACCACAAAATGAAGTTAACCCAGGGGCATTGTGTATTGTCCATACAACCATTGCATGGAATTGAAATTTCCTTTGTCGTATTGGTCTAGATATGTCATACATAGTTATGCCATTCCATAACTTCAGTAGCTCATCTATAAGAGGTTCTATGTATACATTCATATCTTTGACTTGGAACTTACCTAATTCATAATTTGAAGTACATATAAAATATATCATTATGAGAACCATTAAGATATATAAACCATGCAGAAGAGTAAAATAATATATATATATATATATGAAATTAAGATACATATTACGACAAATGAGATGCCACAACTACATTATAAATAAAAAAGTTTTCGTCAAAAAAACCTGGAATAATCATCGACAACATTATGTGCTCCCTCTTTATTGGCAACCATGGAGGAATGTTATTATTGATAACAAAAATAGGTCACATTGTGTAAATGGATTTCATCTGTGCAAATGGATTAACACCATCTGCTGCCAAAGAAATCCTAAGATTACATGGTTCTTCTTTAAGGTGAGGCCACTTTTCCTCCATATCTCTAAAAGCAGTACCATCTACAGGCATTTGGATAACATCATCTTGACTTCTGTTCCTAGCATGGTAATCCATAAATTGCGCTATGTTTTTGCACCTGAAAATTCGTTGCAAATGTGGAATGATGGGAATATAACGAAGAACCTTCTGAGGCACCTTTTTTGTTACTTTATCTATATGATATCTACTTACATGACATTCTAGACATTCTGTCGCAAATTCATGTTGATTATAATATATAACATGGTCATCAGGGCATGCATGAATTGCTTCATAATGCATTCCAATCTCTTTCATGATGGAAGATAAATCTTGATATGTGTGAGGTAAAATATTTGATGGTGGTAACAAAAATTGAGCTATCAAGCTACATAAAAACAAAAAAAATTGTTAATGTAATAAATAAATAATATTAGTGAAACACGCTTCATCCGTATGATGATCAATAATGAGTTAACAATACAATTATTAGAAGAATACAAATAAAATTTATCATGATATTATATATGTGTTGGATTATTTTAGATACCTTACCCTCCATGTGATTGCAATGTTTGAAAGACCATTCATAACCTTCAAGTTCATTATCAACAATATAGTAGAGAGAAGATTTGTTTTGGAGCCTTAATAAAGGGGTTCATATGCTTTATCGAGAAGAGGTATATCGTGAACATCATCAAAGTCATCATCATTTTCATTATCAACATCATCTTCATCATCCATTCTAATGTTAAATGAATCATGGATCAATGTATTTAATGGAGAACAAGTGAATGATCATATTGAACAAGATGATCATGCTGATGATGTAATTGAAGATGATGGTACAAAGCACTTACTCTCGATGACATGCTGTAGGGTGTCTTTCCTTTAATATAAATACATGGAAACATCAATAGATGTACATTAATATATGAAAAAAATACATACAATTACAAAATATATATATATATAATAAACTTTATAATGCTAAACCTATAAATGGACGATATTCATTCCCCCCCTTAGCGTGTCCATGTTCCCTGCAATGTTTTGTGGCTATTGAGATCAATATTCTTCTCCTCTTAAATCCCCTACATTGAGTACATGGACAATAACATTTTCCATCACCCCTTCATTTCGCTGCATCCCATACTCTAGCAAGCAATTGTCAGTTGTCTTCATTTGGATTCAGAATATTTAATCTATTTGACATTTTGTCACAAACTTCATTAATGAATATAACCAGTTGTTTTAAAAAATCAAGTTCCATGCATATAAATTTTGTCAAATGGAGAGAAGCCGAAGAATAAAAAATTCCTGGCAAAATGTCTATCGATGAAAAAGAAATTCCAAAAACCTCCCGTTGAAGAATAAAAGAATTCCTGAAAACGTCCGTCAAGGAACAAATACTTTTCACAAATCGTCCGTCGCTTCTAAAACAAACATGTCAAAATGTTTAAAACAATTTATATTTATAATGGACATGCGTCGGATATTCGACACCTTGAACATAGTTACCGTTGAAAATATGGGACCATAAATTTCAAATCATGTAAACCTTACAATTTAAAAAAAAAACTACAGAGAGCGTCGGTTATCCAACACACTGGCGTCGAATATCCGACACCCAACCGTTGGAGATCTGACACTGGAGGGTCGGATCTCTGACTCCAGTGTGTCGGATATCCGATGCTAGTGTGTCAGATAACCGACGCTAATGTGTTGTATATTCGACATATATATAAATCTTTTTTTATCGGCATTATTTTCAGTGATTGATGTCTGACACATCTGTACGAAATGTCAGATGACATTGAATTCTAATGTCATATTTCTAGTTCAAATGCTATTGTGTCTCTATGGTTATGGGCATGTGAAGATTTGATATCATTGAGAACTCATCAAATAGAAGAAGAATATCTGAATTAAAATTGGTTTCATCTCTAAAATTGGGTTTGTTGATTATACTTTCCTTCGTCTTTCTGAGTATCATGAAGTTTGTTGATTATGATCATAAAAAAAGAGTATGAGCCAAGTATAATCATAGAAAACTATATAATCTGATTGGGTTTGCTGATTATAATATTTTAAACTATATAAACCATAGAACTACAGATTGGGTTTGTTGATTATACTCCACTTCGCGATATCAGTCAGGTGTTCGAAATAGAGGCGTCCTTAAATATTTTGTCAATTCTTCCAGAAACTATTGTTGGAATTATCTGGTAAAGCATATTGTCTTTTAGAGAAGACAACCAGACATGGGAATGGCAAGACTAGGAATTTTTGCTGGATACATGATCGTATCTTGGTATGTTTTTTGTTTAACAATAAGGATCATTGTTCTTATTTTTCTCATTATACAATGACTTTGTTCATTTTTCTCATTATACAATGGCTTTGTTCATGACATTGATGTTGTATTTCAAAGTAATTTCTTTGTGTAAAATTATACAAAAAACTATAGTTTATGTGTCAATGTTTGGCATTACAGTTTCAGCCCAGAAATAAAGTTAAATGGGTCACTTTGTTGTAAAATGCATTTGTTAATGTAATTTCTTAGTGTAGACATTTCGCTAACTAATTTCTTAGCTTAGAGATTTGCTAAGGTAATTTCTTGGCTTAGATTGATTGATATACTGAGATTCTTGTTTGTTCTAATTTTTTTACTTTTTATGATGCAGTGTTTTCTTAGCATACGGAGTAGATTTGTGATGGTAGGAACTAAGAATATTTCTTGCCACAAACTCGTCCATTTCATGATAAATTTGTGTGCAAAACATTTGCTGGAAATTGCAGATTACAACTACGTTTAACAACATCATGTTCAGAAATCCATGTGCCTAATTTCCAGCCATGTTCTCCATAAAAAAAAAAATCAGAATTCTTTTATATTGTGGAGTATGTTTCTAATGATATTTTCCAGCAAATACTATCTTCAAATTCTGGTGAATTTTTGGCTGTATTTTTTTTATCTCTAGAAATTGTTTGGGACAGCTATGGCATAATTGTAAAAACACGTTTAGATGCCATAGTTGTAATGTGGCTTGTCATGTATTGGCCGACTCAATTGTATGTAGATACATAAGACAATGTCATTTACTTAATTCCCCACAAAGAAATGAAGTTAGTCGAAGTAATGAAGGGCCTAGTGCACATGTTTTGGCACGATAACACTAGGCATTCTTCTAACAAAAGGAATGTGTTAAAACTATGTAGGGGTTCTAGAAAAAATCAACCTCATGTTAAACATTATATTCACATGAAACAAACTCAATTGTTCGAGATATTTAAATTTTCCCACGTAGAGCTAAGGCTCAGGAAAAGACCTTTTGAAAAATGCAAGCCTTGGTATGTTAGAATAAATACCATCCGGAACACTTGTTGTTGTAGATACCACATAGAGTTTGATATATATTACCATACATTTGCACATATACGTCATTTTTTGCATCCTCACCATGTGTATGAATGATCTTGAGTATAGTTCCACCAATGTCATCGAGAGATTTCATCCATAGCATAATGTGTCAGAGGAAAGATGGGCAGACACATTACTTGAAACAATGTGTAGAGGGTTCTTGCAACAATTGTGGTGGGATATCATTATGGTATGATTACATCCATGAGAGTGAAGATCAAGCATTCAGGAATGCAATTGTTGAGAAGCAAAACTATCAGTATAAGACATATCAGCTACATGATGGGAAAGAAAGTAGGAAGATTAAATTGGTGACTTCACAGGTAAATTGTTGAATATTGACATATTAATATTCATGTACATCTTTTTATGATGTTTCATAACACTGTTTACTTTTTGACACCAAGTGCAAGCATGTGATTTTATTTCAGAGTTTCATGGAAAGATCCAACAGTACATTCAACAGGTCGATATGGCACAGTGGTAAGATGAGCAATTCATAATATGCTGGGACACCTTTCCTCTTGGAACAATACTATCAGTGGTTGACATTGCGGAAAATTACACCCTACAACCACAAAATGAAATACAAATTCAATACAATCACTCAGAGCAGGTGAGCATAATGGTGCATATCACATATTGACATGGGCCAGATAGCAATGAAGAGAAACATGTGATACTGAAAGAAAGTCACTTCTACATAAGTGATGACTAGACCCATGAAATCCATTATGTGTGGCATTGCTTTAAATTATTCTATGATCATGTGATAGCTATGGATATACCATTTTATCCTCATTTCATTTAGTTAGATGGTTGTGCTAGATAGTTCAATAATGAACATGTATTTGAATTGGTTGTGTTTATTGCACATAAAATATAAGGTGCCAAATATATGGAACTGCTTTGAAACTAGTCATGGCAAAGGAGAGCATGATGGTGCTAGTGCATGCATAAAAACTGCCCTTTGAAGGGAAGAGATGAATTTTACAGGTGCTCATATTCGAGATGCTGTATCTATAGTGAAATGGTGTGCATCTGTCATGGGAGAACAAGAAAAAAGGAAACACCTAGGGCAGAGAAAATTATGGGAGGTGAAAAATGTGGACTGATTCCAAACACATTGGGTGAACACAGTGCATGGAACTTGACAATTTCATTCAATCAGAAGCTCAGACAACTCGACCCTACAAATTTGGACAATATTGAAGGATTGCTTTTGTAGTTCCTATAGCATCGATGAATGGGATGATTGTGAGTATACAAATATAGTTGATACATGGGATCGAGTGACACTTGGCACCAATTTCAAGGGGGTTATTGAAATAGACCAGTTGGAAGATGATCAGAGACATGTTTCTATAGAATATGATCACATATCGGATCTCATACAAACAGGTACAAAAAGGTAAATTACTAGTACCTTAATTAGAAATTTAATTTATGTATTGTTAACTCAACCTAAGTAGAATTTAATTTATGTAGAAATTAGAAATGCAAGACCTTATTTAAAAAAAGTATAGTTAACTCGACCTATTTCCTTTCATAGTTCAGATATATGCAGTGGTTTACCCAAAAAATAGTGAATGGGGTTTTGACTATTGGTTGGCACGTTGCTTAGAGGGGAAACAAACCATTCTCGAACCTGTTACAGATGATGAAAATATTGAATTCCCAATTGGCTTGATGGTTATAAAAGGGGAGTACTTGACACTTGCAGTACAACAGAAAAGGAAGGATGGGTATGTATATCAGGATTATAGACCACGAGTTATTGTATACCACTTCACGAACCTAGTAGTTGGTATAAACATCAAGTTGCACACACTTGGTCACAAAAATAGGTCACATGTACAATAATTGATACCTCATATAGAGCACGAAAGATTGATGGAAACCATCGGCAACAGAGATGATCCAGATGGCCTACTCATCTAATTCCATTGTCAGGTGCATTATTTAACCTTTAAAGTGCACGCTAAAGCACAATTTCAATTATTTATCCTTAGTTTATTACCAATGTAATAAACCTGTGATTGACAGATACCATTCATAGACATAATATTATTCTGAGGATATTGGACACTATAAACACGATTGTACAACCTCAAGTGAGTTATCTATAAATCATGTTTGCACATTTTCATTGGGTTCTCTTTATTTTCTTATGAGAGTACTAATGTTTATACTTTTGTGTGCCTCGGATATAAACACCATCTATGGCACATTGGAGGTGCCAAGAAAAAAATGGTGTCTTTAGACACCAACAAATAGAAATAAAAAAATAACATGCTCTCAACTTGTTGAAATTTATTTTTTTTGATGTTTTTTATATGAATGTACATTTAATTACATTGCTCGGTCAACTCTTGCAACTATTTAATTGGTGGTTCAACGCATGAAAACCCTCGACCATGGTTGTGTTGGTAGGGTTCCCATATCGACCTTTCTCATACATACTTGCAGGAACAAATGACATGCAATTTTGCTGCTCCATTTGGTTTTTTTCTACCGGAGCGAAAGTCACCAAGTGTCCATGAACGACATTTTCATGCGACTTTCAACTAGACATAACTTAGAAATCGGAGGTCAAATCAAAGAATCGTCGACTCTGTTGGTCTCCTGGCATGCCATTACCTCTAGGTGGCCCTCTCCCTCATGTTTTCAAGGACTAGTGACTTCATTGTGCATTGATTTTGTAAACTAGGGTTTTGCTTAGTTTCTTTCAATGCACATCATGAATTGGTGGGTCAACTCTACAAAACCCTCGGCTGTGCTTGTTTTAGTGACCACTTTACAAGTTATGAGATGGAACTAGAAACACATGTACATGTACAAATTGAAAACCAACAAGGGTTTCATGAACTACAAATTGCATGATATCACCAGGGTTGAGAAGTTATGAGATCGAACTAGGAATAGTGACCTCTTTACAAGTTATGAGATCGAAGTAGAAACACATGTACATGAAAAAATTGAAGACCAACTAGGGTCTCATGAACTACCAATTGCATGCTATCACTAGGGTTGAGAAGTTATGAGATGGAACTAGGGTTTAGTGACATCTTTAGAAGTTATGAGATGGAACTAGAAACACATGTACATGTACAAATTGAAAACCAACTAGGGTTCCATGAACTACAAATTGCATGATATCACTAGGGTTGACAAGTTATGAGATGGAACTATGGTTTAGTGACCTCTTTACAAGTTATGAGATGGAACTAGAAACACATGCACATGTACAAATTGAAAACCAAAGAAGGTTTCATGAACTACAAATTGCATGCTATCACTAGGCTTTATAAGTTATGATATGGAACTAGGGTTTAGTGACCTCTTTACAAGTTATGAGATGGAAGTAGAAACACATGTGCATGAACAAATTGAAAACCAACTAGGGTTTCATGAACTACAAATTGCATGCTATCACTAGGGTTGAGAGGTTATGAGATGGAACTAGGGTTTAGTGACCTCTTTACAAGTTATGAGATGGAACTAGAAACACATGTACATGATCAAATTGAAAACCAACTAGGGTTTCATAAACAACAAATTCCATGCTATCACTAGGGTTTAGAAGTTATGATATGGAACTAGGGTTTAGTGACCTCTTTAGAAGTTATGAGATACAAGTAGAAACACATGTACAAGTACAAATTTAAAACCAACAAGGGTTTCATGAACTACAAATTGCATGCTATCACTAGGATTGAGAAGTTATGATATGGAACTAGGGTTTAGTGACCTCTTTACAAGTTATTAGATGGAAGTCAAAACACATGTACATGAACAAATTGAAAACCAAATAGGGTTTCATGAACTGCAAATTGCATGCTATCACTAGGGTTGAGAAGTGATGAGATGGAACTAGGGTTTAGTGACCTATTTACAAGTTATGAGATGGAAGTAAAAACACATGTACCTGAACAAATTGAAAACAAACTAGGGTTTGATGAACTACAAATTGCACACTATCACTAGGGTCGAGAAGTTATGATATGGAACTAGGGTTTAGTGACCTCTTTACAAGTTATGAGATGGAAGTAGAAACACATGTACATGAAAAAATTGAAAACCAACTAGGGTTTCATGAACTACAAATTGCATGCTATCACTAGGGTTGAGAAGTTATGAGATGGAACTAGGGTTTATTGACCTCTTTACAAGTTATGAGATGGATTTAGAAACACATGTAAATGATGAAATTGAAAACCAACTAGGGTTTCATGAACAACAAATTGCATGCTATCACTAGGGTTTAGAACTTATGATATGGAACTAGGGTTTAGTGACCTCTTTACAAGTTATGAGATACAAGTATAAACACATGTACAAGTACAAATTGAAAACCAACTAGGGTTTCATGAACTACAAATTGCATGCTATCACTAGGGTTGAGAAGTTATGATATGGAACTAGGGTTTAGTGACCTCTTTACAAGTTATTGGATGGAAGTCGAAACACATGTACATGAACAAATTGAAAACCAAATAGGGTTTCATGAACTAAAAATTGCATGCTATCACTAGGGTTGAGAAGTTATGAGATGGAACTAGGGTTTAGTGACCTATTTACAAGTTATGAGATGGAAGTAAAAACACATGTACCTGAACAAATTGAAAACAAACTAGGGTTTCATGAACTACAAATTGCACGCTATCACTAGGGTCGAGAAGTTATGATATGGAACTAGGGTTTAGTGACCTCTTTACAAGTTATGAGATGGAAGTAGAAACACATGTACATGAAAAAATTGAAAACCAACTAGGGTTTCATGAACTACAAATTGCATGCTATCACTAGGGTTGAGAAGTGATGAGATGGGACTAGGGTTTAGTGACCTATTTAGAAGTTATGAGATGGAACTAGAAACACATGTACATGTAAAAATTGAAAACCAACTAGGGTTTCATGAACTACAAATTGCATGCTATCACTAGGGTTGAGAAGTTATGACATGGAACTAGGGTTTAGTGACCTCTTTACAAGTTATTTTATTGAAGTAGAAACACATGTACATGAACAAACTGAAAACCAAATATGGTTTCATGAACTACAAATTACATGTTATCACTAGGGTTGAGAAGTTATGAGATGGAACTAGGGTTTAGTGACCTCTTTACAAGTTACGAGATGGAAGTAAAAACACATGTACCTGAACAAATTGAAAACAAACTAGGGTTTCATGAACTACAAATTGCATGCTATCACTAGGGTTGAGAAGTTATGATATGGAACTAGGGTTTAGTGACCTCTTTACAAGTTATGAGATGGAAGTAGAAACACATGTACATGAAAAAATTGAAAACCAACTAGGTTTTTATGAACTACAAATTGCGTGCTATCACTAGGGTTGAGAATTTATGAGATGGGACTAGGGTTTAGTGACCTCTTTAGAAGTTATGAGATGGAACTAGAAACACATGTACATGTACAAATTGAAAACCAAATAGGGTTTCATTAACTACAAATTGCATGCTATCGCTAGGGTTGATAAGTTATGAGATGGAACTAGGGTTTAGTGACCTCTTTAGAAGTTATGAGATGGAACTAGAAACACATGTGCATGTAAAAATTGAAAACCAACTAGGGTTTCATGAACTACAAATTGCAGGCTATCACTAGTGATTAGAAGTTATGATATGGAACGAGGGTTTTATGACCTCTTTACAAGTTATGAGATGGAATTAGGAACACATGTACATGAAAAAACTGAAAACCAGCTAGGGTTTCATGAACTACAAATTGCATGCTATCACTAGGGTTGAGAAGTTATGGGATGGAAATAGGGTTTAGTGACCTCTTTAAAAGTTATGAGATGGAACTAGAAGCACATGTACATGTACAAATTGAAAACCAACTAGGGTTTCATGAACTACAAATTGCATGCTCTCACTAGGGTTTAGAAGTTATGATATGGAACTAGGGTTTTATGACCTCTTTACAAGTTATGAGATGGAAGTAGAAACACATGTACATGAAAAAATTGAAAACCAACTAGGTTTCATGAACTACAAATTGCATGCTATCACTAGGGTTGACAAGTTATGAGATGGAACTAGGGTTTAGTGAGCTCTTTACAAGTTATGAGATGGAAGTAGAAACATGTGTACATGAACAAATTGAAAACCAACTAGGGTTTCATGAACTACAAATTGCATGAGATCACTAGGGTTGACAAGTTATGTGATGGAACTAGTTTAGTGGCCTCTTTAAAAGTTATGAGATGGAAGTAGAAACACATGTACATGAACAAATTGAAAACTAACTAGGGTTTCATGAACTACAAAGTTCATGCTATCACTAGGGTTTAGAAGTTATGATATGGAACTAGGGTTTTGTGACCTCTGTATAAGTTATGAGATGGAACTAGAAACACATGTACATGAACAAATTGAAAACCAACTGGGGTTTGATGAACTAAACATTTCATGATGTCACTAGGGTTTAGAATTTATGATATGGAACTAGGGTTTAGTGACCTCTTTACAAGTTATGAGATGGAAATAGAAACACATGTACATGAACAAATTGAAAAACAATAAAGGGTTTCATGAACTACAAATTGCATGTTATTGCTAGGGTTGAGAAGTTATGAGGTGGAACTAGGGTTTAGTGACCTCTTTACAAGTTATGAGATGAAACTAGAAACACATGTACATGAACAAATTGAAAACCAACTAAGGTTTCATGAACTACAAATTGCATGCTATCATGAACTACAAGTTATGAGATGGAAGTAGAAACACATGTACATGTTATGTTATGGTATTTATGTTAGTATTGTAGTGTATGTTATGGTATATTAGTATGATATGGTATTGTATATTAGTATGGTATGGTATGTTAGTATCGTAGGGTATGATATGGTATATTAGTATCGTATGATCTGTTAGTATCATAGGGTATTGTAGGGTATGGTATGGTATATTAGTATTGTATGGTATGTTAGTATGGTATGATGTTAGTATCATAGGGAATGATATGGTATGGTATAGTATGGTATGCTATATTAGTATGGTATGGTATGTTAAAATTGTAGGGCATGGTATGGTATAGTTCACATGCATGCATGACTTAGAAGTAGAAACACATTATGATGTTATGATGTTAGTGGTATGGATATGATGTTATGATGTTAGTGTATGGAATTTAGATAGTGTATGGTATGGTTATGATGTTAAAAAGTTGAGGATAGCTATCATGTTAAAAATTTGATGATAGTTGAATTTAGGTAGTTGTATGGTATGGTTATGGTTAGGGTGTCTAGTGATTTTCTCCCATGACTTACTTAATCGTTACTTAATCTTAGAATTAGAGGAAATTTGAGGTCTAAAATGGCCCCTCCAAGGAAAATAATAAAATAATAGTTAAAATAATAAAACAATAGTTATTAATTTTGGAGGAAGAATGAAAAAAACTATTTTTGTTATTCATATTTTGCACATATTTCCCTATGGTTTTACTCAAATTCTGAGCAAGAGAGCTCATTGGATGTGGAATTTAATTCTGCATCTAATGAGTACCTACACTGCATACTTTTGATGGACCCGCTACTCCAAAAGTAAGAAATACCTAAAAAATGTGATGATGACATCATCATCACATTTTTTTCAGGTATTTCTTATTTTTGGGGTAGTAGGGTCCATAAAAAGTATGCAATGTGGGTACTCGTTGGATGAAAAATTAAATTATGCATCCAACAAGCTCTCCTGCTCAGAATTTGAGTAAAATTACAGGGAGATATGTCAAAAATACAAACAATAAAAGTAGTTTTCTTTTATGACAAATATGTCAATTCAACTATTATGGTTGACTCATTTTATTGAAATTCTATTGGTTTCTGAATTTCAAATCATAAAATTTATTGTTGGTGCGTTTTGTTATAAGGCCCATTTTAGACCCCAAATTTCCTCTAATGTTCAATGAGTCATAAATTCTTCCTTTAAGTATTGGAAATTCATACGATCACATAGGTGAACCACACATATCATGTTCCAAAATCAAGTCAACCATATATGTATAAATTTGAACCTTTCTTTATATTATATATGTATACAAATAATGTTACAAAAATTGGCATGCCACATGGCCATAATACAAAATAGTGGATCAAATTGTACATCTTTGTGTATGCAAATAAAAAGTTACATGTATGTATCCCCCCTATACATTTAGTCTATTTATCCCCCCTTTCACTGCCACTATTAATGTCTTCTGAGAAGTCTAGATTTCTCTTATGTCTGCTCAGTGGTGATCCCCAATGCTGAACAAGAGAGATAGGTTACATTAGTGGAGACTATAGAAAAACCAAAATTTTTAAGTTAGTTTACTAACCTATAAAAATTCTATGCACATTTGTTCAAATTCCAAACCAATACAACATTTTTACTTACTGTACATGAGTAAGTAATGGTGGGTCATGGTGCATCACTAGCAGTGACCCCGATTCAGTCCTCTTCAAGCACCACTTTCTCTCACTATAAAGATGCATAAAAAAAAAAAATGTCAATGTCAACAAATCAATGGATGCATGAAAAACATACTTGCATGTACAAATAAAACTATACTACATGGAGGGACAATGACGTTTTCAAATAAATAGAGACATACATGTACATTGGGGAGGGGGGGGAGAGGTGGGTAAGCAATGACCCCGATTGGGTGCTCTTCAAGCACCACTTGCTCACTATCAAGATGCATAAAATAATATATATGTCAATGTCAACATATCAATGGGTGCACAGAAAACATACTTGCATGTACAAGTAAACACTAGTGGAAAATGAGAAATTAGTGACAAAAAAAATGACCAAAATCCGCATATCAATGACCACTTTTGGTTTGGCGATCGCTGGTGGCTAATTTACGGTCTTTTATTACGCGACCAAAATTGGTCATTTTATTTTGGTCATTTATAGCTTGTCAGTTGGTCATTAATTTGGTCATATACTTGGTCATTAATTTGGTCAATATTTGAATCAACGAACAAATATATGACCACATTTATGACCAAATTAATGACCACATGACAAACTAGAATATGACCACATTTGGTCGCGTAATAAAAGACCGTAAATTAACCACAAAAACCACTTTTTGGTCATTAATATGCAATTTTTGGTCATTTTTTTGGTCATTTATATCTCATTGTTTGGTCAAGTATCTCTCAATTTTTGGTCATTTTATATGCGGATTTTTGTCATTAATCTCATTTATTAGTCACTAATTTAGCCACCTTATGTGTAGTTATTATATTTTAGTAGTTTAAATGGTGTCCATTATTAATCAACATAAATTTTTAATATGATATTATGTTTAAAATAAAATAAAAAACCATACATTAGTTATCATCATATAATACACATGTGAATTAAGCAATGTCATATTAATTAGTTAATTACAACACTTATAAATAATATAAAGTACAACCATATAAGTTTTAAATAGCGCAAATTATATTATATGAAATGTCAAGTATTACAATAAATATGAGTTTTCTCAAAAACTATCTCCATATAAATTTACATGAAAATCATCTAGTACATCGATGACTTTTCAAAATATTACAATGACTAAACCATCCCATTTGTACTTGGCTACTAAGCCATACTTAGATCCCGCAACAGCTTCAATTAACCCATACTTACCAGCTTGAAAGCCTCAGCAGCAGACTCTTCATACTCAATGGCAAAGCCTCAGCAACAGGCTCTTCATACTCAATGGCCCACTTAGTTAATTTCATTCCTGCAAAATCCAGTAAAAAAAATGAAGTAAAAAAAACAATGAACTGTAAAATACAAAAACAATGAAGAAAATTATTTATAATGTTCAATATCTTAGCCTCCAATTGCTTTTCCTTTTTCTATACAAAACACTTGAATTGAGAGATTAGACATTTATTTCCAAGTTTCTACTCATACTCATGCACTTGGAAAGATTCTAATGTTTTACCTCAGGTTTAAAGACACTCCCTATGGTATTCTGGGAGATACTCTCAATAAGAAGGAAACCTACAATAGAAGGGAAACTTTCTGAACTATCTAGTTGGTCCCTGAGCTTTCCAACAACCCATGCCCTAACAACTATCATCTGGAAGCCAAATATGATGTGTTATGTAACAGGATTAATCTTCACATGCAATTAACAAGACCGTTGAATCATATAACAATGGGGAAATGCCATGTTTTATCATAGCCCAACACAATTGTAAGAAGAAATCATGCCCATAGATATAAACCAATGAGAAAGGCCAACCAGATTCAAGGTCAATGCCCATGTTTTGTCACTACAAATTTTTGTAGCAGAACCCATAGTCTCACATTCTAACAAACTTCGTATCTAGAATGGGGTGAATTTTTAGATGTTGAAAGATCAATCACCCATCCATGCATAGTAATAAATTATTGTAAATCAGATACTAACCAAAGCCTTGTCTCCCATCATCTTCTTCATTGAATAAGCTAAACTGTCAATAAAATGAAAAGAAAACATGTTAAGAAGCGAGACACCACTCTCAAATAAATCATAGACATTCGCTAGATATTAATTTGAATAAGCTAAATCTAGAAAAACCTCTGCAATTAATCGTATGTCAAGGTGACTGCCAATGGAAGTCCTTCTCGAACTGCAACAATGACAATGGAAACCTACAAACAAATATTTCCATTAGTATTTCTCTTATGTACATTTTCATATAATCATTGGACATGACACTACTCAACATTTTTGTAAACAATGACAGCTGATTTTATACAAACTATCCATTCAAGCATAATACTAACAAGATACTGAAAGTAGGACATGGTGACCTACCTCAATCAAGAAGAGATGTTAACAATTATGTTAATTGTGTCTCCAACCTTGGTCTTTCCTGCTTGAAACATGGGTTTCCCATTGGAGTCTTGTGTATTTCCTGTAAAAATATCATAAAATAGAACACAAGCTACAGTCAATACAAAGTGGCAGTGCAAAACACAAATAATTTAGATAAAACATTGAAAGGTAGTATAGTATCACTTACCTAATCAAGAGGATGCCAATCAAGCTACTGATCAAGTTGTTAGGTAGCAATGACGAGGGAATGAATGACAGAAATAAAATGAAACAAGAAGCCAATTTTTGTTATTCAAAAATACAAAACTCACTCTAGAGTCTATATTGGTTTTTGTAAGTCTAAATAAAACCTTATACATAGAATGATCCAATGTGTCCTGCATCACTATTCAACTATTTATATTCATTCTTAAGAAGCATGTTGGGTATAAAAATATGAATCCAACTATTTATATTCATTCATAAGAGTTGTAGATTAAATTTAAATGTATTCAAGACCTCGAAAATAATTCCTCTTAGATGTACTTTTGCATGCACTCACTGAGGATTTTGAACCAATCAAATTTCTTAGAAAAGAGTGAAACAAGTAACTACTCCAAAATAAAAAAATTAAATCACAAATTTAGATTGCACTATTTTGTAACATAGAAATAGATCATCCTGAAGAATGGCAACAAGATCAATGCCTAGGTGATATTTTCAAAAAAACAAGTAGGAAAAATAACAGATTTTAATGTTTGGATGAACATACCAAAGGAGAAAATATGCCTCAAAGAATCAACATCATTTTCCTCTAGGGTGTAGGTCTGCAGAAGTAGAAGCAATCTCCTCACAAGAACAAAGTGTCAAGAAAGGATATTGGTCTCATCCTGAAGCTAAGTCTCCAAGAGATCTCAATCTGTGGAGAAAGGAAACCAATCTTAAAATAGACTTGAGATGCATAGGATGTGCCACAAACTCAACTTGAATCATCCTGTGGAATTGTCTTTGGACACCTACACATCTTTCGACCAGATATTTTTTTAACTAGGACGACTGTAAAAATGTCATTTCAAAATCATAGTGGATAGGGTGGCCAAATGGCAGCATCAGATGGCCATTCAATTCGGGAATCTCCATATTTCCACTAGATCAAATGTAAAAATACTACCTAAAGACAAATGCAGGGAAGTTTTGTTGAATGCATAAGTCCTCCACAAGATAAGAAAATTGTTATTATCCAATCTCAATCCAGAACTTCAACCACCATACCATAAAAATAAGAAATTGGTTGGAATAGCAAAAAGAATATCAATAGGACGACAACCGGATCACAAATTTTACAGTGAGACAAAAGACAGACCACTCTTAAAACATCTTAAGAAAACAACATATGTGAATTATGCAATAGAAATAAATTTTAAGATGCACAGAAGTTATTTCTAGGATACTCCATCTACATTTTTAAAATATGAGAACTAAGATCTGCCTCTTATAACCTATTGGCACCTTCTCTCCTTCATGCTTGTGAGGTATGGAGCCCACAGCTGAGGAAAAGAGGTTGAAACCACATTAACAAGGTACTCATTAATAAATTTTCAAAATGCATTAACTTTTAACACCGAGAAAATTATTGCATCCCATTCAATGACTTTATATGTGGTTTTGAAGCTGACATGAATCTAGCATGTCCTATCATTTTCACTTTGTTAGTTGCCATAGGAGCTGTAGATCGCACCATCATTTTTGGAAGAAATAAATTCTCTACATGATAAATAACCAGTCCCTAACTGATGTAAGAAGAGAAAGCTATTAGTAATAGCAAGCCAGAAAGCCATCCTGACTTCAATGCAATGCAAAGCCATGTACATTGTGCTCTATTACTGTATTGGTTACTTTTACTCGTATTTCTAATGGACCATGTTGGAAGAAGGTAAAACTGATGCTAAAGAGACCACACCTTTTCATGTAAATTTAAATCATGTGTATACGAGAATGACATCTTGTATTGGTGCATATCTCTATCATCTACTTGGTTTATTTCATTTCCAGCCTAGAAATTTCTAGTGTTCTGAGAAACGTGCAAATAGACTCAAGGAAATGGTTGATGAATCGTTTAATTGTTCGACATCTCTAGGCCTTCTATAATGTGCTTCTATGTCATCAGAAACTGCTCTTAAGGGGGGCACTTCTAGAAGAAACCATCCCAAAACTAAACCGCTCCAGAAACCTATTGCTTGCATCTATTTCCCATTTCTGGATGAGAACTTGAAAGAAATGCAACATAGATATTAGAAACCTGAATTTGGCCTTTTGGGGTTTTCCAATTTTCTTTTCTGGTAACATAGATATGTAGTATAATTGATCTTCCTGTGCTGGTTATTTGAAGGTTCTTAACTGGACTTCGGCCATTCTTTTATGTGGGTGCAAGCAAATAATCCTATCTACCACTCTAGTTCTATTCATTACATTCATTACAATTGCTTTGGTAAATAAATTGCTTCAATCAGGATTGTCAAAGGAGGTATCTCAGCTGTGGGCCTAATGGTATTCTTTTGTTCCTTCAATATGGGATTTGGTGCAGTGGCAAACATTTTCTGTTCAAAAATCTTTCCAACAAGAGTTAGAGGAATTTGCTTGGCTCTGTGTGTTATAATAACGTGGACTGCAAACATGTTTATCATATTCCTGTTTCCTACCATAAACAAGGGCTTCGGAACAACAGGTGTTTTTGGATTTTTCTGTATTATGAGTGCAGTTTCCTGGATATTTATCTTCCTTAAGGTTCCAGAGACCAAGAGATTTCCTTTGGAAGTTATCAAGGAGTTATTTGTTGTATCTACATCTCCAGATGGAAAGGAAGAAGCATAGATTAACTAGAAGCTTAGAACTAAATGATTGACATAGCTCTGCAGACTGTTAAATAGGATGGTTATGATTTTGGATAATTCAATTGAAGCATTGGAAAGCACAAACAAAAATTTGAGCATGAATATTGTTCAACACTTCTTTATTTCCTCTTTTTTAGATTGCAGCCTAAGCCCTATGTACCTTTGCAATGCATGATTCAGAAGCAACTGTATGCGATTGATGTAAGTAGTCAAATGTATTGTATCTTAGGGTTTTAAGATGAGAGATAATACTTTTCACGTCACCTTGAGAATTCCATCGTCTACAATCAGTCTTCCAACTGTTGAACTAGCTACCCTAGCTAAGAAGCTAGAATGTTGAAATCTCCCTTTATTTTTCTGAAGAGACACAAACACGACATCAAGTTAAAAAATGCACTTCTATGGGAAACTTTCTTATTGGGATCCAATATAGACAGGTAATCTAATTCATGCAAAACTAGAAATAGAATAGAGAGAGTATTAGGGCTGGCATAAAAAACCAAAGATATCCTGAATTCAGCCACATTCATGAATTATGTCTTTAAATGTAGCAAATACCTGACCAACATAGAGGTTGTGATATGTGCTCATCACATATATCTACTTAGAACCTTCGGGTGTGTCAACTGGCTACTGATTTAGCTTGTACACAATTTACCATTGTTTATCACAACTTCATATTGCTCTCTCTCATTCTGCAATATAAAAAATTGTAAGAATAATGAGTTCAAACAACTGAGATGGTAGATATAAATCCCCCTCTAATGAACATGTGTGTCCCACAGAAGGTTTAATCCACACACACCTTGACAAATAAAATACCAGAATTGTTCTAACTCCAGATAACCATTAACTACTGTTGCATTTCAGGAGTTCGATAAAGTAAGGAGAAGATCAATTAAGAAATATTACTGGGCTAAGGTATTTAATTTGTTGATTTTGCAATGTTGACCTTGGGCAGTCATCGAGATTAAGATCCCTGCCATCTCCAACATCAAGCCTGTAATAATGACTTTAATTAAGTTAAATTTGACTTATCCAAAAGCAATGTCATTCAATATATCTTATCGTGGGATATACTTATCCAAAAAGCACTGTCATTTAGTAAAGAGATTTTGAGACCCTGAAGCATCTAAAAATGGCTTATTGTATTAAAAGCATGTGATTGGAGATTTACTATTTCGATTAAAAAGATGAGCATATAGGTACTTGATACAAAAAATAAATAACCAACATGGGTATTGCGCAAGGCATTTTTCTAGGTTATATATTTGATTTGATATGCTACGCTTAGAATGAATCTTGAAAGACAAAAATAAATGCTGCTTATGATTATTAGAATTGCAGTCCTTGCACCATTTGACATTATTCAAGACAAAATGTCGACTCTTTTAATTCAAAGATTTTGGAAGTTGTCAGGACTGGAATCAGTGCATTGGGTTTGAAGTATGTCATTCCTATAGAACCATAATCAGATGAAAATTAACACAACATAATAAAGAGTATGATAAACTCCAACATGGATACAATGAGAATATAAAGTGGAAAATGTCTTTCATAAACAAAATCACGTAGGTTTGTCTTTCTAAATATATCTTTCTATAAATGCTAAAGGATTACAATCAGCAGCCCTTGTAAATTGGCCAAGAAGGGCATCTTTCAGGGTCAAACTAGAGGAAAGCTTGAGGGCACCATCCCTTAGTATTTCATTCGAAGTACAAAACCATGGGAAGGCTTGCAATGAAATATAATTCTTTGTGAGGATTAGTTGTAGATGAATCTAACATAAATACAAATTCTTCACTACTGGGAGCCTATCTGCTAGGACTACCAAATTTCACTTCAATTCCATAAAATGCATCAAACTTTCCATATTTGTTGAGTGTCAAATGAGTCTTGTCATTAGTGCACAGTAGGGTTCTTCCTACAAAGAAAATGGAAATCAGTTTCAAAATATGTACCTGTTTTGTCCATCTTAACATAAATCTTGTCCTGTGCACACTGAAGGAACATTATTCACAACAAAAATCTCCATTTGCAAATTAGAGTCTAGACAACAAAATCAATGCACCTTAAAATGCTATAAAACACCAATAAGTTAGCACATAACTCTCCTCCTGTTTCTCTTCCAATTTAGCCAATTCATATTAGACATAAAGGCACTGACATATGTTTTCCTTTGCAATAAAATTCAACCAATTGATTAATACAAGTTTACAAAACTATGGACTCTGATCGTCAATAGAAAAATCCATCTTGCGTTTCTAATGGTGAAATAAATCTGCTATATCTGTTGGTGTGCTACCATCTTCTGGCTTCTTATCAATACGATGGC
>LPNX010212023.1:232792-245460 GCA_001517045.1 Pseudotsuga menziesii | reverse complement strand
TTATAAAGGCTGAGTTAGAATACATGGCAGATTATATCATTGTAACCAAAAAGAAAAACTTATCTACATAAGTGATAGACACTGCTGACCAGATAAACTAAGAAGTCATTTCTGAATCAACTTCAAGCATTCACCCACTATAATGTCGTGTCTAATTAATCATAATCAGAGGGCATAAGCTAAAGTAAAATCCATTCCTACCAGAATACAATTGTGTTAAATCTCTCTACCTTGTTCCTTAAGAACATTCCTTAGCTTGGACATTTTCATTTGCGAATGGAGGTATGGTAGCGTTGTCACCCTTGTTTGCAATTTTATAAGTACCATTCTCCCTTGCATTTGAGCCCTTACCACCACCAATATCTGAATAAAAGAAGTCCAAAAACTTATTAAAATATGTTTTTAAACAATATACAGTATATGCATCGATGCCTTGTTCTTTCCCACTTGTTTTGCTAGTCACACTCTCTACCTTGTATACATATTACATATGTCATTTCTAGTTAAGCATTTTTTGTGATATACATGTAGAGGGATGTTATTCGACAGAAGTGTTTTAGAAGTTTGAATATCAATTTGTCCAATGTGAACAACACATAGGACTGTGTACTAATAATTGCTCGGCAATCATCCTCAAACTTAGCATTATCTACTGAGCCATCGAGTAAACTGAATAATATAGTCACAAATCTGCAATCAGATAATTCAAGCAAATAGTTAATTGTGCTTCAAAATAATTGAACAAAATATCTAAAAAGAGTTAAAACAAGCATATGAATATAAACACTTGTCAAGCACAACTCACTTTGCATACAAATCTGGAGGATTTGTGTCTTTTACAATTTTCCATTTACATTCAGCAGATAATGAATTCTTCTTTGCTGAGAGTAATCGCTCATATAATGTCTGCACCATGCCAAATCATTATAGCATCAATTCATTTTATAAAATAGAACCTGTCAATCCATGTACTACTAAAAGAAATAGTAAACTAGACCTATTGACATAAAATCAAGGTGAGAAGTCAAGACCAAACTTAAGTAGAGCACATTCACTGTAAGAACTTGCTAGAGATGAGAGAAGATTTAGGAGAGGTCTTTTATCGAGGTTCTTTCACTGGATTATGGGCTTGCCTCTTATGCTACTGTAAGGTTGGTTACTTAACAGATACTTCCAATATTAATTTTAATAAAACGTTTATGCTTTGTTGTCTAAGTTCTAACATTTAATGCTATCCTACAACTAACACAATGCTGACATTACATAAAACAAATTGCACGTAACATTAATATGTTTAATCTCTCAGTATCAAAATACCTGGTGGAGCCTAAAAAGCACATAAAAAGAGTCATTGCCATAGAAAATTTTTGACTCTTTTTGTGCTCCATTGTTTAAAGTAGAAGGAACATGTATTGGAAGACGCTTGACTGTTAGCAGAGAATGATCTGAAAGTGCCAAGCATGTCCCTTCTCCGTCAACATCATGTGCATCAGCTGTTACCTCAGCCTCACCTTCACTTTCAACCTTTCCATCATTTTCTTCATGCTCTTCATCATCTTCCTCTTCTTCCTCATGATCTTCACGTGAGCACTCATCACCATCCCCAGATTCACTACCTAAAACATCTTCACCAGCTTCTGAAGCATTCTCACTATCCTCAGTTGATCTTTGAGGACTCTCTTCCCCCTCATCGTCTGCATCGGCATCATGTTCCCCTCCTTCCTCAGCACCACACTCAACCTCTTCATCTTCTCCACGTCTATTTCTATACTGTCTGTTTGTACCATTATCATCCCCTATAGGCACAGTGTCTGTACCAAACACTACATTGCTAGCATGGGCGAACAATGTTTTTTGTCGATCCTTAGTCTCTGGCGTAGGTGACAATTCACCTTCTTCTCTTTCAATTTTCAAGCTGCTATGTACAACTTCTTTGAGATACCTCAAATCCATGATCCTACCTTCCATTCTTAAGCCAATATGCCATCTCTTAGTTTCCTGTACAACATTGTGTGACAAATTTTAGTTACACAAATGCATATACAATGTACATATACAAGTTTAAATGATGGTTTGCATAAAGAACAATATTTTTAGGTCAAATGAGACAAAAAAAGTCAACAGACAAAAGACAGTGCCTTCCAAACAAGAACTCTCTTGGTCTTGCTCGTTTTCAGCTCTCGGATTAAATAAATTACAGAAACCACATAATAGAAAGCAAAAACAAGTGGGGATTTCACTCCAAATCCAATCATTCATATGATGTGGCATACTGTAGATATTTAAACACTCACTGAATCTACTTCCATACATAGTAAATATTAACAATCAAGAGATCATAACGCATTCCTGCCGCTAAGAGACATATGAAATCAACATGGCAATAGAATAGCCCATATGGACTCTTTTAGCTATGAATCCTCGTAATTTATATACCATGTGAAATGCACACAACATAATATGGGAGGAAGAAGGTATTTTACCAGCAATCAGATGTTTCAATTACAACCAATGAAATACTTTTATTTGAATATTATTAAGCTTCCTGGTAGTATACTTTAACCAATGAACACTATTTCATCCTATGTTCTCTGCATATATTATATTTTAAAACAACAATGTAGATAACGTAATGTTAATAATTTCCAACAAATGGCCGCAAAAGTAGATAAGATAAGAGAACTCCAGAACCATACATCTACTAAAGGCCCTGCCCTATCTTTTATAGAAGGCTCTGGCCCACTCTCACCGACCATTTGCCTAGGCCTTGAATGCTGTGCACCAGTCCCTACCAAGTACAACACAATTAACCTCAAAATGAGAGAAATAAACAGAGTAGTTAAAAATGAAATTAATATTATCTACATTACAGTGCTTGTTAAAGCCAAATTCTTCTAATAATTTTAAGTCTCTTTGAAGCTGTGTACCATACATGGGATGAGTAGCTAACTGGATACATGGTCCAACCCAATCATCCTGAACTTGACTCTGTTGCAACTGCATTCACAGCATTTGAGTCATATAACTTTTCAATGCGACCAACCTGCATGGCTGTACCAGGCATCTGATCAGCAACAGGTGTAGTGGAATGAGATTTTCCACCCTCACTTTTATGCCTGTTTTGGTCAGTTTCATGAATACCATTTCCCCTGATGGTACTCTCACCATTTTCCATTCTAACCCTGACAGAAATTGTTGTTCCCATTGTTGAATTTTCCTCACCATTACCAATAGGAGTTGGTTGTTTCAAATTAGTGTTTCCGATGTCAGCTCCAGCACTTCCATCACTCTCCCCTATTATACTTGTTGCACTACCTTTTGCAGCAGATTTCTTCACTTTCACTGCCTCCTCTGTGTCCTCTGCACCATGAGGTCGTATTGGGACACCAAGCATAGGCTCCAAGAGTGATGTCCAAAGCCTCATCACTTTCTCAAATTGTTCCATTGTTGTACATACCTCATCACAGGAGTACTTCATAATTTGATATAAGTCTTCATGAATGTCAGAATCAGGATATTCAAACTGCAGATTAGGGATTATTGGTCTTCTATTCCTAGCAGCGATAGCAAGAAGTACATCATCCTCCTTCCTCTTCTTCTCATTTATTTCTTTAATCTCTGCCAGAAGAGTTGTTTAACAAGTGATAAAATATTGCTTAAGATATATATAAGCAATTAATAATACAATACAAAAGAGAGAATTGAAATAGCACCAATCCAGAAATCATGAACTACATTAACATGAGCACTAATCAATGCATCATGAACTACATTAACAGGAGCACTAATCAATACAATATTCTCTCATCATATATGATACAATGGTAACAATCTTTATAAATCAAACAAAGAAAACATAAAAACCCTTTCTTAATTTTAATGGTACACAGTACACTCCCTATATCACCTCAATAAGAAGGAAACCTTAAAATACAATCACAATATAACATTCTTAAGAGGTAAAAGTGTACCTAACAATTATTCAGACAGACACTTGAGGGAAAAAACATAAATTATGACAAGTTAAAAAGTGTTCTAATAGACAGGAAGATATCAGAATAAAATGATCATCTAACCCTTAGTGCTCAGGCTCTTTTTATCTTGCTGTTTGAAGTAAAAGCTACGATGATCAAGTGATTTGTGATAGTTCTTGGCATAAAATTCAGCCCAGACTTTATTCATGTCTGTACGACATCTTGACCATTCTTCTTGCTTTTGCTTTAGGCAGATCAATATGACAGGAAAAGCTACAGTAGCATTCTTTCGTAGTAGATCAATTACATCAAGCCCACGATCTCCATAAATACGTTCAATGCACCTTAAATTTAGAGCTGTAAATAAGCAAAATAAACATGAGTAGAATGTTCCAGATACTATAATACTTCCAACTCATCAAGTTCACCACAAAAGACATTTGCAGAATTATGAATACCTGTCAAGTGATCTTCAATTCTAATTTGACCATCTTGCTTAGCAGTACCATCTTTCATCTTTTCTAGCAACTCCTCTACATGCTTTGTTGTAATAGAAGTAGACTCCAGCAACATATCCAGTTCAAATCTCATAATATAAAATACACAAGGATGTAAAATTTCACCATTGCCCAATATTAAATAGGCCATAATAAAGAGCAACTTGATGACACCGTTTCACCTAAAAGACTCTGTACATCAAAAAATAACACTACAAATGTCAATAAGCCACACACATATCATCTTCACAGTGGAAGAGACTTTCCTCATATTGGTTCTTGCACATATGCTTAAAAGAGTAATCCTCACTACCAGATGTCACCGATACCCAAATATCATTTAACACAGATGCTCCAAGATCGGTACGATGACTTGCAGGAGGCTTGGGATACTGCATGACAATTGAAACATCCGTGTTAGTGTAAAATCAAACATCACAACAAATTCATAATCTAAATGATAAATGTTATAATTTCTTTTGATCTTACTAAAAAAGCAAGCTTACCTTTAAAACCAGCAAAGATCCATCTTAAACCCGTATCTATCAAGCATCGAGAGGGATCCAATTTCTTGTGTAATTTTTTTTTTTAAACTCAAGAAATTTGATCCCTCCGTTGCTTGATAGATCTAGGTTTATAGGCCAACGTGAATTTTTTCCATTACTTTTTATTTTTGGTAATGTAAAGTTACATTACGTTACGTGACAACATCTTTCCCATACTAGGCCGTAGAGCACATCACTCCTCTCAGTGCAATTAAACCAAAAGACACAGATGGATAATAATTTAAAGAAGATTTCCTTACATTTTTTGGAAGCAAACGATAGATGGGAGTACACCGCTCACAGTTTGACAGATCCAATTCATAAATTGGCTTATTCATATACTTCTCCTTGTTTGGGAGTAAGGAAACCTTGTGACTTGATGAATCTTTTGCAACGTAAAGCGCAGATTTATCAATTATCTCCCTTTCCTTTTCCCTGTCTCTTTCACGATCTCTATCTTTCTCCCTCTCTTCTTTCTCCCTTTCTCAGTCATGTTCCCTGTCTTTTTCCCTGTCCTTCTCCATCTTTATAGGTTTTTGAAGTGATCCATCTGCCCACAATGACTCTACAACAATTGCAACCTCTAATTAGAATTTATAAATTTACAAGAATATTGCATGCCATTGTATATCTAGACTTAGAAGACTTCCACTCACAAGCCTCACAAAGACATGGTTCAAAATTCCCCAATCTCATACACTTCTTTTTGCTTCATGCAGAATAAGAGCATTGGAGGGAAATGCATTTAATATCAACTAGGAGAAAGCATAACCTAAAGTGGAGTTGGGCTAAAAACTCACTCTTGTTAAACACGCCAGCAAGGAAACCATCTGCACAAAAGTTGTACATACATGTTATGAAAAAATCATGCAGATAATTCAAAAGAAAACACAAGAGAATCAGATGGGAAAAATTAAGACATCTACTGAGTGTCAGAATTCATACCAATGTTCTCACATTGAGAGAGAAATTCATTGAACCCATCCGTAAGATCCGGAAATTTTCCAAGTATGTCAGAGACCTGAAAAGAGATTTAAGTGTTAAGTCCTCACAACTTGCAAAGAATGTTTACAGCTTACAATGAAATACATGGAACAAACTCACTTGGCAATCCGCCGATACCTACAACACACAAATATACATACATACACACGCATTTATATACACCAAATCCACAGCTGAGAGACAATTACATTTTAGCTCCATGGAATATTTAATTAAGTAATCCTTTACATAACATCTACAAAGTAACCTACCAAGCTTTGTAATTGTGCACGGTTGATTATTTATATGTTGTATATGTGCAGACATTTCAAGAACTCTTGATATGTATCATGATTACGCAATTTGGCTTTTACTTTATCACAGAAATGTAACTCCTGCTGATACACATCTGCATAGAAATTTATATTAGCTACTCTCCCATATGAAGTATGAGTTTGCAGAAAATGACTAAGGAATTGAAGTTCATTGCTAATAGTCATCAATACAAAACATCAGATTCTCATCCTAGATTACTAACTATTTTTCTAAGCAACGATCAGCAAAATAATCAATAAAAACAAAATATAATATATATGGTGACTCCAATGACCATTAGAAACACCTAGAGGGGACTCAGGTCATTGAAGCAGATTTTGGGGGTAAGCTACAATCTAAGTGCCACATAATTCGAGATTTCAAGGCAGCAACAAGGCTAGCAAACAGAGATGGTAAAATTTTATAAAAAAGACAGAACAGCATAATTGAGTTGTGGAACAGGGGTTTTCCTGGTGAGATTTGTAAAAAAGAAAACAACAGACGTATGGCTGTTGTTCCAAGACTTTTTGGTGGTTGGAGAATTCTAGTATGGGGTACCTCTGTAGTATACACTCACTGGGAAGTATGTTCCATGGGAAGCTTATTTGGGTATGTTGAAGAGACATTATGACAACAATGAGTAGGAGATCCAAATCATAGGCTAACATACGTTGCGTCAGTAAATAATGGCATTGTTACTTTTTCAAGGAGAAGCAGTAACACTCAACGGATGGGCTGTAATGCTCTGTCCTATGAAGAATATGCAGTCAAAATTTTAGTGAACAAACCAGCTGAAACTAGTGTTTCTTCCTGTGTTTCGAAGCTGTGAAGATAGGTGAGCAGTGCTGAGGAATTTGTTGTCAATATTGCGAGAGAGAAGGCATGTTGTATTAAGTTAATTTCTGTGAATATATTCCTTTCCTAGGCCTGAGTCACAGCAGCAAAGGTGCACAGGGTTTCAAGGTCGATGTACATGCAAAGGATAGAAGCACTTGTTATGGTGTTCACAAACAACATGTGCAGAACACTTCTTATATATGGATAGACTCTAGAGTATATTGCAAAAGAAGGGGGCACATTGGCTAGTGTAGCATGCAAAAGGAGCGCAGTCAAAACATAAAGCTTTTATTTTACCCATCTTTAAACAAACCATGCAGAAGTTGAGTTTAAGTTCTAGTTTTAGGTTCTGAGCACTTAAAACTTCAGTTAGTGTTGAGTTAGTAGCCAATTTCAGTGGGAATTTAACACTTTCAGTTAGTAGCCACCAGATCTATAATGATACTGAGAATTTAGTTTTTCTGTGGGGAAGCAAGTTTACTTATTTCTGTTGACAGTAGCAGTGTTCAATACCGACCTATCCAAAATAGGAAAATCATGCATAAAGGTCTTCAATAGGACCTATGTGCACATCACACAATTAAATTGGCAAATGACCTATGTGCAATCAAAGACCAGTAAATGAAAGGAACATGATAAAATGAAGCATTTGCCAAGATTCAAAATAACCTACTAGCACACAATCGATCTAAATCATGGCACTAGAATGGGAGACAGCATACCCACTTTATAGTCACAAGATAGGATGAGAATTCAACACCAAGATATGCAAAACAAAACAAAAAAAATGCATTTATGAATAACTTTCTCTATTCACATAGAAGTTTATGGTGGTGATACTAGACAAGATATAATGATCCTTGTATCTGAAGATCCATTTATTTCTTGAAACATAGCTTGCACTGTTTCTGCAATGTTAATTTCAATCATAAAAGACGATTTGAAATCCATGTATTTTTATTTAAATTTAATATTTAGATATCCACTGACAGAAAATGGCCAAACTGGCAAAAAGTACATGAATCCAATTTTACAGGAGAAAAGTACAGGCCTGCCTGCGGCAGCATACTGAATCACATTAAAAATAAAAACTAGCATACATGCCTTTACTCACACCTATGGGTGTAGTGGAAATTATGGCTTCCCCTCTGTTCTTCATTGCTCAGGTGGGATAAATCAAGGAATTGTGGGTCTGTCAAACCATGAGCTTGATGTAGGGGAGTAGGATCAGCAGGAATCTTGGGAAAGTATTCATGCTTGTAGGCACCAGCCCAGAACTCTCTGCTACCGGGGTAAGGGTTTGACTGTTGAAATTGTTTCTATGGCTGCGTCTTGGTTGAATTTGGAACCTCTCCCACGTTTGGTTGTTTCGTAGAGCTTGGGGGGGGGGAACACTTGCTAGGAGGAAGTTTGAGCATCCAACTTCCATGTTCCTTATTTCAGCTGCCAATAAAGAACATTATACCATATTTCTTTGTAGGGATACACATCAGTTGGAGCCCAATGGTTAAACTCAATTGCGTTGAGTGCTATCCACTACAGTTTTGAGAGGGTGCAACTATCTAACAGGGCAGCTTTGGGTGTGGGGAAAAAGATAGAAGGTCTGTACATTTCATGTGAGAAATATTCACCATATTTGATGAGAATATCAGACTTTATTTACTGCAAATCGAATCAGTCCTGTAGCAGACTGTCTCTATTGCTCAAAAGCACTTTCCAGTAGCAGCATATTCAACGCACTTATGTCCTGTATCAAGCAGCAGTAATTTGACTTCCTGTACAAGGCTAACTTGAAAGGCGTCATGAAGCTTCCCTGAGGTCACAACAGTCTATTAAAGTCTATATTTCTTGTTTGTGGAGCCAACCAGTCAAAAGGAATCCATTTCATCACTTCCCAAGCATGTTTTCAGTCATTGAATAAATAATCAGATCTGAAGTTTCTTTCTTTAAATTTTGTAATGCATATGGTTTGCTCATCTAATGTTATCATTAAGATCTCAAGTTATAAATGGTAAAAATCATATATGGTTTCATAAGGATGTAATGTTAATCCCATAAATCAGATCCAAGGCTTAAAAGTTAAAACATCCACATGACACCTACAACAATGAGCATTCTAAGTGTTTGACAAAACTCCACAATCAGAATTATGCACAGCAAGCTACAACAGTCTATGTTGAAGTATTTGTTAAAATGGTCTCAATCAAGGAGTTCTCATAGAGCATTACAATCATCCGAAATCAAACTTGAGCTTAAGGTAGTAAGGTAGTAGTGTCCACTAGTGTTTGACAAATCTTCAACTAAACTTAGATTGTTGGAAAAATTTGGGTCAATTTTAGCTTGGGACATCTCATTGCATTTTGGCCTTGGATTCTAGTTCCAGCTTTTCTTGGCATGTTCTTGATGAGTGTCCAATCATGTATTCATATCTTCATTATTCCTGTTGATCTACATTTGTGGTCATTCATTGGACATTAATAAAATTATCTTATATCCGTACAGGTCTTGCATTTTTTCCCACACAATTATGGAATCAAAATATTCTATTATTCAATCTCAACAAAATTATGGCTGTCACAACATGTATAAGATTGAGAATAGTGATTATCATCTGACGCTTAACATAGCTTCCTTACCAGCATTAGGAGTTACAGCAAGGAATTGCTCTACAACAACTTCATTTTGTGCTGTTGTCAAGCTGCATGGAAAAGAGACCAAATAATAGCTAGAGTTATCAACCAATTTAAGGACTGGGATATTCCATGACATGAATGCACAAAAATGCAATCTGACATGTTTAAAGAAGAATACAAGGGTATGCATTATTACCTGCAAGTGCTGTAAACAAGGGTACCACCAATCTTCAACAATCTGAACCCGTTATTCAAAAGCTGCAGCTGCATTGAAGGATATGAAAACAATAGTAAACCATTGCACCTTAGATAACTGTATTCTCCTAGAAAAGATGGAGAGAAATTTATTAAATCACACTCATTCAAACCATTTAGAATCTAGAGAAAGTATCAATTCAGCGAGTAGAATTTCATGGAATTATCAGCAGGCTTCATGCCACTAGTAGATCTAAGATTCATTGAGGCTTCGAGGTTAAAGACACAAGAAGCACATAGTATAATAGCGTTATTGGCATGATATGCTTTCATAATTCTATGCAGGTTGCGTGGTAAACTTTATATCATGTGTTCTTCATGTATATTTCTTTGTGTGTCTGTAGGAGATGTCAAATAATAAGTGAAATTGTGGACTCATGGATTTTTTCTTTGAATACCAATTGCATGGTAAGAAGCAAGACTTGTAATTCCCTTTATTTTTCATTATGGCTATGGGACAAAGTATAGTATATATTTCTTAGGCTTCCTGTTAGAAGATAGTTTTGGGATTTAAGAAAATAGGCTAGATTTATGAAGCATGGAACTAGTAAGTCTTTGTGTGGTTAAGTAATGAATGCTACAAATTATAGAGGAAAATGTAATAGATATGTACACACCTCAGATTCTCAGAAGACTGAGATGTACAGGATTGTTGTGTAATTAAGTCATTAGAGTGATACCTTCAAGTGTCTGTCTATATGTATGGCTCTTGTGAAAAGCCCATCTTGAACAGGAAATTAATTTGTCGCCAGCTTGTTAGGCTTTCTAGTGACTGGTGTTTTCTACTTCCTTTCATTTAACGGATGCTTTAAGAGGGAGTTGGGAAGTATTATTTTTCATTTTTAGGCTCTGTGTGCTTTGTTGGGTAGTTTATTTTACTCATTTTTAAGAGTCATTAGGTCAATATGATGTTAAGTTTGAAACAATTACTGTTTGTCAGTGGCGAGTTGGAGTATGTTGCACGATGTTTTCAGGCCTTGCTAATGAAAGATAAACACCATTCAGGAGTTATAATCAACTATGGTGCCCTTCTTTTGTGCAAATATGGTTTAGTTGTTGCAGGTATGGGAATCTAACACATAAGACCTTCAAATCTATTATCCCTTTTTTTTGATTGGTATTTTGATAAATCAGAGCTTCTGCAAACACTCTGCTACATGAAACCTTGATTTATTTTAAAACTGATGGTGTAGTATGTTAATTGGGTTCTTGAATTTTCTTTGTGAGGATCCTACCCATATGAATAACACTGTACTTTTCCAAAGATTAGGACATGGGCATTATATTTATTACTTTATACACTCAAAGATTTCATTAAGACATCATATAGGAGATGTTGGGTCACCGGAAATGGTTAGATTCTTGTCTACTGGACATCAATTTTTTGGTGGCTTCATCTCTTCTTATTAAGCATGTATGTTTACTGTGATATTTTGGATCGAAATGTAGTAGTGATAGAGGGGCAGACGCCATTCAATCATTTGCAGTTTCCAAAACTGCAAGAAGCATTATTATAGTTGTAAGTTGTGGTGGTTGAACTTTGATAGGGAGTTGTAAGTTGTAGTTGTTGAACTTAGCTTCTAGGAATAAGTTATCTGTTACATTTTGTTTTATGTAAAAAAGTGTAATCATCCGTATTTTATGCTTTAGCTACCTGTCATCACCAATCCCTAATTAATCCTTTTGCAATTTAGCAAAAACAAATGCTATTCTTTCATGGGTGTAAATACAAACCCCTATCCTTGTAAATATAACATATTCGTTAACTTATTTGTGTATTTGAATTTTTAAATTATATTTTGTAGGGTCATTTTCTCGATCAATAGTGAATTACAATGCTGGATGCAAGAGTGCAGTATCAAATGTAGTGATGGCTTTAACAATCATGGCGACCCTTCTTCTTCTAACGCCTCTATTCTACTACACTCCTGGAGTTGTGTTGGCATCCATAATAGTTGTAGTAGTTCTGGGTTTAATTGACTTCCCTACAGCTTATTTCATATGGAAAGTTGATAAGGTGGATTTCATATGCAGCCCCACCAATAGGATCGAATGTAATACAAAATGCAACATCATGCCCGACCCGTATTGAGAATGAAACTAGTACACCCCTTTAAACTCTCAAAATAGGAGCCTCCTTCCTGCTTATATACAAAACATTCAATGGGTTTGGTGGGTTAGGATAATGCATTACATTTTCTGCTCCAACAACAAGAGGGGATTTCCCATCTGCAACAATTAAAGGACGGTCATCCTCTTTATTTTCTACCTCTAAAGGTCCCAAACATTTGTGTACACTGTCTGAAACTCTCAAAGTAGTATAACCATATGTAACATGTGGAGAACCTTCAAGATACTGAGGTAGGTATAAAGTTTGAAGACTATCTGGTAGCCTCATCAAACCTAGAGCCCAAATCATAGTCATATTATCAGTGGCATTCATCAAATTTTGTATCCGGGCTTTCAAGAGGCCTTTTGTAACAGACAAGAGTCTTTGACTATACACAATTTTTGTGTTATTAACATCGACGTTTCCATCGGGATCGAAATAAAGAAAATATGGACAGGCTTACAGCAGAACCCTAGAAACCCTCTAACAAAAACCATAGAAAAATTACTTAGAAGATC
>LPNX010212023.1:176458-232692 GCA_001517045.1 Pseudotsuga menziesii | reverse complement strand
TACCTCAATCTCAAATGGGTGCTCTTCCAAGCATATATTTTCAATGATAGATGATTTGAAACAATGCATTCCATAGCAGAAAGAACAAATCAAACAGCTTTGTTGCAATTAACTGAACCATTTTAGTACAAAAAAATAAAAGACACGGAATGGAAAGAAATCCCCATACCTTTACAAGATATTGGTGGACTCTACGGCTGCAGCGATGAATGAGAGCCAGAAGGGTGTGTTGAAGAACGAGAAGGGTAGGATGCCATGATCCATAAACAAGATTTAAGGATGGAAAACATTGAATATGTTGCAGGGTCCAGCAGTAGCATCCCAAGCTCTGCCCGATGCCATGAGCATCCTAAATTGTCTCCAAATACCACATATTGCGAAAATGGAAAACAATTGAACATGGAACCAAATTTGAAAGTGTGGCGCCAAAATACACGTAATGGCTTGGATTTGGTTCATCTTGGGAGGATCCAGGCTTCTTTGCCTTATGAATGGTGAGGAAATCAATATTTTTTTCAGCATGATGTTCAAGAAATCATTAAATTAACATAGCTTTAAAGGTTTGACTGAATGAAAAATATGACAAAAGTTGAATATTATGGTAGTTAATATTATTATTTTAGTTATAAAGGATTAAGAATTTTAAGTTTTGAATAATTAATTACCATTATAACTAATTATATTGTGTATTTTTTTTAAATATGGGTATTAAGATATTATGTTTCTTAATTTTTAAATATGAAGATTTTTTCAATTGTTATTATATTCAATAAGGGGTCAACGATTTATGGAAGAAAAATTGACTATGGATGCTTGAGTTTGAGCTAAATGTGGATCCTATATCTTTTTTTGAATTCAAATTCTCTAATTCATAGTGTCTTGTCATCCCACTTAAGGGGTTTCCTGCTAGGATTGTTTGCAAGATCGGGGAAGGTATTGATATTCACATCACCACCCTTTGAGGGTAGGTTGAGTAGATGGACTAATGTTTTGATCTAGGGTTGGGTTACTAAGTTGATGTTGTTGATCTCACTTGTTCTACATGTTGTTTTGGAGTTTCCATAGAGGTTTATTTTTTCATATTGCTATAAAGGTTGATTTTAAATGTTTTTACAAGAAGGATGTCATTGTTTCCCAAGTACATGCAAATGGTATGTGTGTTGACAAGTCATATAACAAAATGTCAGTTTCTTTTAATCCAATACATTGGATTAATCAAGAATTGTCCAACTTTTGAAAAGTGGGTGGAAATTGTAATTAAGATCAACACATATTCAATCATAGGTAAATATGCTCTTCTGAACTCAATTTATGTACGATTTAACAATTCTACCAAATATATTTCCAATATTTTTAAACAATTATTGAATCCACTAAAAAATCATAATAATGTTGTTATTATTGTTTAAAGTTAATTATATATATATATATATAGATAGATAGATATAGATATAGATATATATATAAACATAAACTTAAACATCCAACTAAAATATAACTTTAGAAGAGAAGAGAACTTTAGAAGAGTGAAGAGAGATTAAGGATATTTTAGATGAGTATTTTATGGTTTTTTATAAGTGAATGACATCTTCCTAAATTCTATAAATCTTGTTACATTAATAGGTGCTTATATTTTAGATTTTGGGGTGGACTAGCATAATTTGTACATTTTACTAAATTCTACTAAATTCATTGTCAAATTTGTAAGTTTTTTCATTGCTGGAGTGACAACTAAAAATGACCAAATAAATGACCAATTGTTATGTGGTCATTTTTAGTCTAGACATCCCGTGACCAAATTTGGTCATTTATCTTGGTCGTTTTTAGTTGTTTTTTATTCCGTGACCAAAAGTGGTCATTTATCTTGGTCTTTTTTAGTTATCTCACTTAAATTTATCAATTTTGGTCATTTATCCCTTGAAAAAAACTATGGTGACCAAAAATTTTGGTCTCCTGGTCGCTAATCTTTCATTTTCCACTAGTGAAAACTATACTACATGGAGGGACAATGAATTTTCCAAATAAAGCGAGACATACATGTACCTTGGGCGGGGCGGGGCGGGGGGGGGGGGGGGGGGGGGGGGGGGGAGAAGGTGGGTGAATGACAACCCTAATTGGGTGCTCTTCAATAACTACTTGTTCACTATCAAACTACATCAAACATTATATATGTCAGTGTTAGCATATCAATGGGGGGGACAAGGAAAAATATACTTGCATGTACAAAAAACAATATAAGCAAGATAAGAAATATATAAATATACCTGGGGGACGTGAGGAGGTGTGTAATTAGTGGGTCGGACAACTGTCAATGGGATAAAAAAATTTATACATGCATTAGTGAACAAGGTCACTTGTTTGAAATCATAATCAAAATCATGTTCCTACATACCAATGGATAAATATACAATTGGACAATTTCAAAAAATTAAAAAAGTACATGTTGAATCATTAAAATCACAATTGAAAGAAAGCGATACATAAACGTACCTACTGGTGGGTCAGAGGTGGGTCACCCATTTGGTGCTCTTCAAACACGAATGCCTCACTAGAATCCTGCATAAAGTAAGATATGTTAATGGAAAATAATAGAAAGAAAACGAGACATATATACTACATGGGCAGAAAATGATGTTTTCAAAGAAAGTGAAACATACATGTACCTGGTTGGGGGGGAGAGGTGGGTCGCCACAAACCTCTATTTGGTGCTCATTAAGCACCACTAACTCAATATATTCCTGCATAAAGTAACATATGTCAATGTCAAATAATACAAAGAAAACAAGACATATACAACATGGACAAAAAATGTTTTTTTCAAAGAAAGAGAAACATACATGTAGCTGGGAGGGGGGAAGAGGTAGGTCACCCATGAAGATATCATGTTACATAACAAACCATAAAGATACAATTAGAAAAATTATAAAAATTAAAAGCATACATGTTGAATTATTAAAAGAATAATTAAAATAATACCTGTGTCTGGGAATCTTCCTCTACATAAGAGGGACTTGGCTGGGATTCCACAAACTCATCCTGCTCACCCTGCATAAAACATATTGCATCTAGATTAGGATGTATTCAATGTTACAATCTCTACTATAAATACATAAATAATGATGACAAATTAACAAGTAAAGTTCTTACAGCTAATGGTGAAGAACCAAAACCATGTGTAGCATTGACCGCTGCATCAATGTTATCAACATCAATCAGCAGACTATGTGATTATGGGGTGTTATGGGACACCAGTTGTATAGTTGTTCACATAATTTTTTAGATAATTAAATATAAATAAATTACAAAAAAATTGAAAATTGAGATATAAAACAAAATATAATATGAAAATAATGAGTTTTACTTACAAATTGAAGTAATCTGTAGTCATAGAACTCTGAAGAAGGCCCATATCATATGCCTCCACACGTTGTGTAAGGGTGTGGAATAACATGGCGCTCTGAACACTCTGTGTCTCTAGTGTGATATGTAGATGGATCCTTAGTGTGCGATGGGCCGGCCTCAGAAGTGCCAATCCCTTGTCTTACATTGCGTTGGACAACAGTCCCATGTTGAAGCAATGTATCTTCCAAGTCGAATAAGGCCTCCTGCATATCATCAATCATGGGACACACAGAAGGATATACCCGAGGGGTTTTTTGTGTGCATTGAGGGCGTGGCACATGGTTAGGATCAGTCCTATCCCCTTCCCTATATCAAAGAATCCCATGAGCCACACCCTCGAAGTCTAAAATATCGAAATAGTTCACATGTTTCCCCAAGATAAATTCTCCATACAACTTCCTCAGGAAATAAAATGGGATGTCTCTATTCCCATGAGGGTCTTCATCAAATACCATGTACCAACGATCCATCCAATTGGATTCCACATTTGGTTCCATGCACTGTAGTCTATGGAAACATGTGCTCGACTGGTGGGTGGAACCAATCTGGTGCTAGGGTCCCAGAATAATGAAAACAATTGGTCTCTGGTTATCTTTAGGTTTTTGATATCTTTATAGCTCAAACCATCGGAATAGTATTGCCTCATGGATTCTCTATACAAGCTAAGGTTGTACATAACTCCTTGGGAATTGACAATTGTGTTTGTTATGGGGTCCAATGCCTCGTCTAACGATTGTCTCAAATTCTCCCTCCCTCTAAAAGATGGGCTAAGGTGCCTCAATGCACCCAAACAAGCAAGAATCTGTGAATTCTGGTCTTGTTCCCCCTCTGTGTTTGGGTTTGTGTCTGTGTTGCGTTTGGTTCATTTTGCACAGTATCTTCAACATTCCTATTATCTGTTAAGATTAAAACAACAAATTACAAATTGTTCTAATATATCATTCTTTGATTTAATTCAATTTTTTTTATTAAATTTGTTTTAACAAATAAAAAAACTATGAAATTAACAAAAAAAAAACCAGTATTGAATACAACTATGGATGATATGAGTAATTACCTTCCATTGGAGCCAAGCCACCTCCAAAGGCTCTAATGCAAAATGCTGGTGTGGTATTTCGCAGGTGTGGTTTTCCGTTGTCCCATTTTTGCCTCACTGTGTAAATAACAAATTGAGGCCCATGGCCTCTGTTTTATTTTTTATTTTTAGTTTCACATATCGCATATGTGATATATCAAAAAAGCGATATATCCCATATGCGATTTGTAACTCTTTGAAAATGCACATGCGATATATCGCATATGCGATATCGACTAACAAATCTTATCGTTGTCTTTGGGCTCGAGTTTTCCGAACGTAGCATCAATAACACCTATGAATTATGGATTACATTTCGGAAATTCCTTTCTGATTACTCAAGTGGCACTAAAAGGTGGAACCAACTTCGTGCGAGTGCCCATATGATTTGATGGAAATTATATTTCTAATGCTGAAAATTGTATAGGGTAGCAAGCATTTTATTTTGATTTGGTGTTAAAGTTTTTTTCTAAGTCTGAAATGTTGTTTCATATCTCATGTACATTTTATTTTATTTGGAGGATAGCCTTGATATTCTTGAACAGTCTTGTCGAGCCCCCTAAGCCCTTGTTTCTTGAGGGGAGTGATGATGAGATTTTAGGGGTTGATGAGAGATTGACTTATGATGTCTTCAACCATGATGATGTTTATGATATCCCATGCACTATTGGATAGAAGAGGCTTGCAATGGCCTATGCCAACCTTGGCATGACTATGTTCTTTTGTCTCACGAGCATGATCTTACTTCATATTTCAGCCTTGAAGTAATGAAGATTCTAGCTTATGTTTCCTGATGTGTCCTTGTTTTTGTTTATGAACATGCACAAGGGAAAGCTTCATGGTCTTGACGAGCTGCATATGCATTGGTTGTATGATTTGATTTTGCATCATTTCTTCTCCTATAATAGAGTAGGGTAGCATGAATAATCTCTTGAGAGAATTAGAGTAAGAAGCATAAGCTCAACATCATAAGCATTAGAATTCATTTCTTTTCTGTGGCATTGTTGGTTTATGACATTTTCACATAAAGCCAATCTTGAGCTGTTTTGTTGTAATGGACTGCAACAAGTGTATAGTAGCTTGGATTGCGGTCCATTTTCAGATCTTTTCTAGTTATACATTTATGGAAACCGTACTGTAAGTAGATTTGAGGTGCTTGTGATTAATGTTTATGGTCGATTCATCTCATCATATTTATTCACTCATTATTCACGATGTTAATAAAACAAAATATTTGTTTGTTGGAGTTTCAATAGATATGATGGTAAAAGATCATGCTTAGTCCAAAATTTGAATCCACATGATGTGTATAAATTTCCGTTACAATGCCATGCTTGTTACAAAGTTCAAACCAATGTGATATTGTGCATCCTTTCAAAAATTAACAATTGAATTGCATGCATCCAAAAGTTAAAATTTCAGTGATACAATGTGAGGCTTATTCCAAAGTTCAAGATGAGTTAATCATACCATTGTGTTTTTTTTGAATTTTGTAACCATGCGATACTATTAATATCATGCTCATTTGAAAGTTTGGAATGGCATGATATGTATTTCATTCCATTTGGAAAATGTCCACTTTATTTTTATAATACAACATTCATAGCAAATGTCTACCTTATTTAAATGTCTAACTAATTTTTCAAAAACTTAGTTAGTGATGGTTAGGGTTGATAATGTGGGAAATCTATTGTTGACTTGAACAATCCAAAGCCTTCTTATTAAAGAATTTAGATTTATCATCTAGTATAACTAACCAACTTCTCTTATAATATGTCCCAACAAAATAAATAAAATTTTCTTAACTTTTAAATTCACCTCTTCCAAGTTGGTCAATAAATATCATACTATTTTTATTAATCATAAGTGTATTGAAAAAATTAACTTGCTTTTCATCCAATTTATCCATCTTTACGATTGATAAGCTTCTAAAATAGGTAAATGAATGCAAATACATGTGTTTATGGTTCTTAATCAATTTATCCATTTTCTACAATTATTGGGTTTCTAAAATGTATAAGTTAGTCTCAAAATTAATTGAATAAAATAAGTATAGGTTAGTTTTTTCTCTTATTTGTTTTTTTTTTCTAAGTTTTATTCCCTTAGTTGTTTAGCTTTTTTTTTTGGAAGTATTTTTTTTATTTAGCTTATTTGCTTTAGTAGGAGACATTGCCACCTCGTGGATCTTGTGTAGACATAATCAAAATAGGTTCATTGATACTTGACTAATCCATCATTTTTGGTGAAATTTATTTTTTAGCTTAATTTGGTAAATTTTCAATAATTTTTAACGATGAAATTTTTGTTAAAAACATTTTATAGATTTTTTTATCATATTAATTGTTTTTATCATTAATTTTTTTATATCATATTTACTATGTAAAATTTACATGATAAATCTATGTAATAGTTTTCAACCACTAAGTCATAATAAATTATTTTTATGGAAGATTTTCAGTACCGATAATGTCAAACGTGGCTTTGGTTTTCGGTTTATATATATATATATGAATATCGTTGATAAATTTTCAAGAAATAAAATAAAATGAAGCACTATCGTATCTTCTCTTAATCAGTACACAGAAGCATGTGCACGGTGCACCTGCATAACCAAAACGGAGAACATACACTAAAATTCGTAAAAAAGGGAAGAATTAATTAAATTTCCCAGTTTTACCAAAGGAAAAAATAGGGACAAGCATTATAACTCGTTATAAAATTTTCATCCCAGTTCTGTAAACATTTAAATTTAAAACCTAATCTCAGAAATAGGTTGTGTTTCAGGTTCTTTGGGCTTTGCACACTGGAAGCCCTTGAATCTGCCGTGGCCTAACTCTGTTCCCATCGCTGTAATGGAGACAAATGAGACTGACCGATGAATGAAACCATTGGAATAACTACTTCAACTCATATATATGTTGATTAAAATAATTATATTAATAGGTGCTTATATATTATCTTTTATTTAGATTTTATGTTTTGGATTTGTTTGACCTGATCAATTAAGGACTTGAGTGTCATATATTTATAGTAAAAAATTATTGTATGATAATGTTATTTTGTTAGAATTAATGCCTCTTAATATTTAAATAAAGAATATTAAAACCGTTCTATACTTTTAAGTGCAAAATATAATATAAATATTTTGTGTTAAGTAATTTATATTTGATCATATGTAATTATTTTGTGCCACGGTTTCATTAAAATAATTTGTTTATGTGTAATGCATTTTTTGTTTTAATATTTTTAATAAATTATTTGTATTAGTTTAATTATATAAAAATTTTAATTTTAAAGTTTAATATATATATGACTAAGTAGTGGGTGGTGATTATTATCAAAATGCTAAATTTTTATTTTTTGAATGGTATTAATTACTTTGTTATAATAGTGATGTTCTTATTTGTAATAAACTTATTAAGACATTACAACATAAAAATTTTAATTTTATAATTGTATTAATGGCTATTAATAATATTTTATTTAAATATATAAACTAATTAATTATTGGTTACTTTTATTAATTTTTAATCTTAAACATTTTAATGAAAAAAAACATTTAAAATTATATTTTTTGTGTATAATATTATTTTACACAGTAACATATTTCTTAATTAATATATTATTATGTAGCAATTAAAGAATTAAAATGTTTATATTTTTACTCTTTAATTTAAGATGTTTATAATAGCTAAATATAATTAATAAAACCTAGTTAAATTCTATTAAGCACATATTTAATATTTTTAAATGACAATGTTATATTTATTATACAATTGTTTTTATAAAACTTGCTTAATTCAATTTGCAAGGAATATGTAGCTTTGCTACCCATCCACCTTGTTTTTGTTAACGATGATGGGGTTTGATACCTAAGATTTGTAGGAGATGGGATAGATAAACCCATCTTGGTGGAATTTTCTCCACTTTGATAGAGGGTGTTTTGGATGGATGCAAAGGCCTTTTCTTCTATCATACTAGATATGCATTTGGTCATGTGTCGATACAATGTTCAATAATATAAAGATCAAGTCCTTTAGTTTATGAATATGTTTAGGAAAATTTCTCTTGGAAATCTTGGAACAATGCTTTGTAAGAACATATTTCTTGTTGAGAACAAGAATCTCAAAAAAGATGTTTTTGATGATACCAAAGGTGGTAGAAATGTGTGTATTGTTCATATTGCTCTGGTCCTATTTCATAAATTTGAAGGTATAACAATGTCAACACTGTTATCGACTAAGATCTAAGCGAGATTACTTTGGCAGAGTGTCTCCTCCCGCGGCTAGGGTTTCCCTAGCCGCCGTCCCTTGCTGCGTAGTCTGCTGCCGTCCTGAGCATGGGGGCTGGCTGCATTTCGTGGTTCAGGTTGCCGGCTCAGCGTGGAGTTCCTGGTTCGGCTGCCGGCATGGAGTTGCTTCAGGTTGGCTGCCGTTGCTTTCAGCGTAGAGTTTTCAGGAAATGGTCACTCAGGCCCAGCTCGCCGCCTTCAAGGCTCTTGTTCAAGCTGCAGTTCCTCAGGCAGCTTCTCATTCCTCTTCCAAGTTTGTGAAAAATATGGACGAGATCCCTTCTCTGGAGCTCTCTCCTTCGGATCCATGCCAGAAATCCCTCATTCTCTCTGAGCAAGCCCTCATTGGTAAGTTCACAGGTTTGTGGCCCAGCCCTAAGGCGGTCGAGATCTGGATTGCAGAACATTGGAACCCTCTTCTGTCTGGTCAGGTTTCTCTCTTTGCAGCTGGTCGAGGGTTTTTTGTTTTCTTGTTCTCAAATAAAGAGGAAATAGACCTTGTCTTTCGATCGGGCCCTTTCTTCATGGGCTTGAGAGGTCTGTTCTTAGCCCCTTGGTCTCTAGGGTTTAATCTAGAAGCAGATATCACTGCCGCTCCAGTCTGGGTAAGACTTCCTAACCTCCCTCTTCATCTTTGGGGGAAAAGCACTCTGATTGACATCAGTAATAAGCTAGGTCGTTATTTAGACACCGCAGAGCCAAAAGGGGGTCAATACAGATGTGCTCGTATATGCGTAGAGGTGAATCTTGAGAAAGGGCTCCCTGAAGCCCTAAAGCTTACTTTAGGAGAATGGAGCCACATTCAAGAACTGGACTATGAGCAGATCCCTTTTAAATGTAACTTCTGTCATGTATACGGCCACTTTGCTAAAAGCTATCCCAAGGTTGCAGAACCACAGAAACCAGCAAACCTCCCAGCTTCTAATGATGCAGAGTTCCAAACGGTCTCTAACTGACACCATCCTCCCAGGCGAAAGGAGCCTCAAGTGTCTCAACAGAAGGCCTCCCATGATCCTCTTGCAGATTCTCCTCGGCCGGAAAACAAAAGTAGTTTTACAGTTCTCCAGGGAGATGAAGTTCAAGAACCTGAAGTAGCAGCTGTCCAGGAGCAGGGCAGCCTTGATCCCACTAGCACCGTGGAGGCAGTTTCTCCAAAACCTGCTTCCCTTGGCTCGAAGAAAGATCCCATCGATTTGGGTGGCGAGACCTCTGCCCAGGGACTGGCATCCTTGGTCCCTTCATCAGAGGATACCGCCGACTCTAAAGACTTTTCAGCTCCCTCTCCTCCCCTCACCAGAGGACGCAAGACGAATAAAGAACGTAGAGAAAAGGAAGCAGCCTCAAACATCAGCGCGGGTTCTGAGAAGAAATTGGATCCTTTCATTAAGGGACACTCCTCTCCGCCTGTTTAATGCTTTGCTTGTATATTCTTCTCTGCTCACAATTTGTGAGAGTCTACTCTTGTAAGCAGTACTTTTCTCGAAATAGCCTCAGGAACATTTGGGATTCTTTTCTCAAAGCACTTTTAAGAAGGCTAACTATTTTAATTGAAGCTATCAGCCTTCTTTCTCAGAATTCCTCCTTGTACGCTTGGCTGGGCTACAGCCTTTTTTAAAAATTTATAAAAATTTCTGTTTCTGTTAAAAAAAAAAAGGTGGTAGAAATGTGTGGTAGCGAGGGATAAAATCCTTGATTTTGGAAGAATATTGATATATAATATTCTTATTGGTTTTGAAGGTGTCCTAATCTAGAAAGAAGGATCGATGATGCATATCATCCTATGGGGCCACATGAGCTATTATGGCTTTGGGGTTGTCCTCCTATGGGTGGAAGAGGTGGTTAGGGAAAGTATTTTGAATGTTTCTTCAATATTTTTAGCAAATAGGCCCATAAGGGAATTTGCATAGGCCACATCATTTGTGTGTGGTGTGTTTATTCATCTTTATGAATCGATGAAGTTTGAGATAGTTTACGGGGAATAATTCCTCACCCATGGAATGGAAGTAATGTGGGAAGTAAAGAAGTACACTAATAATGTGTTGACATCAATGATGGATGACGACTACTAATGGTCATATGTTGCATATGCGACTAATGATGAAATGAAGAAAATTTCAACATATCCCGTCATGTTAAATGATGGGGGCGTGGATGGGGGAAAGATTCCCTCCTAGAATAGAATTATAGGGTTCATCAAAGGTTGATATATGTTTTGATCCTTAATTGGTTAAGGAATTATGGTCATTTTATTTGCAAGGTGGACCATTGAAATGAAAAATGCATCAACAACCCACAATAATGACATGGGTAGATTGTACATGCTATCACTGGTGTGGGAGTAGGAGAGGGAGAACAAAGAGGTTATATAGGGTGAATTGTGCCAACATCAGGAGGTAGGAAATGAACAATATTCTCACATATGGAACATGGGTGAATTTTAGGTGTATTTGTTGCACTTATGGGGGATGGGGATTGACGAACAATAGTTAGAGTAGTTTGGAATTATGGGAAATATCTACTTCAAAAGTAGAGAGGGCACCCCCTATTGATGAGCTATGAATGAAAGCAAAACTTGATGGTGAATGAAAATATAAGGTTAGGTAAGGTTGGGAGAATATTAGTATGATGACTAGTTGTATCATGCAAATAACATGAAGGGGGAATTTATACATGAGGGACATTGGGTGAAGCTTTGGTTTTCAACATTTTGGGATGGAATTCCCCAATTGTTAGCAACTCAAGTGAGTTGTATTTCACCAACGGTCCTTGTATGGTAGGTGATACCTACACATTATATCTCAAGGTGAGGCATTCACATGAACACTGGGTGTAAAATTTATATAAGCATAGGGTTTCATGTATACTTCTTGCTCTGTAGGTGTTATGTACTAAATAGTTATTCAGAGGGTAATTCCTAGAAAAGTGATAGTAGCCATAATAGGTGTACCCTATATGCTTAGAGGTGGAAAGAAAAAAGGGAACTTCTATGACAAGAATATTTTAATGAGTGGGCGGATGGTTTTTTCTTTAGGATGTCTATCTATATCTAATGATGACATATATGTGTAATTGCATAACGTTAGTTGATACATAGTAGAGAAGATAATACACATGAGGGTATATATTGGTCATGGGATGAACGATGGTGGTCTTACACATGCTTCAATTAGTGAAGAGTCATTGTAGACTCCTAGGCCTATCTCATTGAAAGAAGGGAGAATATTGATACCCATTATTGCTAGGAAATTATTAGGGTTTTTGGTGGGCTCGGGATTATATCAATTAAGTTGGTTAAGGGTGACCACTTTCCCATTATGAGGGAACATCATGGTGTTGAAGACTAAGGAGGAACTAATTCCCTTCATGGTGTACATATAACTATGACCTACAACGATGTTGCAGTCAAGTTGTATGTTAATGAATTCTACATGTCAAATATAACCATATTTTCTCCTAAGGTAATAGTGACATTCTGGTAAAGTCCTCATGGTTGTGAGGGGTGACAATCATACACATGAATGGTGATTGCAGAGGGGACAATATTGTGGTATCCCAATCATTTCTGAATCTTTATAGACATGACTCAAGTAGAATAACCCCCATCATCAATTAATTGATGAATGATGATATTCTTGATTGTGACGAGGACTTGGAATGTAGTTGATGAGGATGACCACATCTTTCCAATCTCTAAATTCAAGGTCTTAATGTATGAATCAGATGGATAAATGATACCTAATTCTAATAATAATTTCTTCTTTTGAAAAGGGAAAGACTAATGAGATTCAAGTGTATACATGGTGACAACAAATTGGGCCAAATCATCTATAATGTTGTATTTAAGAGCATCCCTCACATGAGGCTTATGGGAAAGACATCCGAGAGGTGGATATGGTACTAGATGGGTATGTTCACCACTAGGGAATGGAATCTAACCAGATATGATAATGGAACTTGAGAAATCCTCTTTCTATTTAGGAGGGGTTTTTGGCATGTTGTCAACACAATCGCAGGTATAAAGATGAATCTCAATGGATTTCATATAGATGTTTTGTTGAGAACAATATCCAAGTGGAGGAGAATTAGGTGGTTGTCAAAATTCTTATTGGTGTGTGCAAAAATATGATTCACATCAAGGTCTAGGAGCTAAGGGAATCCTCACAACTCGATAACTTCACACAATATGCAGAAAAACAATGAAAAACAAATTAACACATAGCAATAGTGCCAATAACCACTAGTAGAAAATGAGGAATTAGGTACTACGTGACTAAAAATTATAGTCACCACATGTTTTTCAAGTGATTTACTACTAAATATGAGCAATTTTGATTGACCCAACTATAAACAACTAAAATTAATGACTAATTTAGTCACCAGTTAACAAATATGAATAGATAATAAGTGACAGAGTTAAAAATGACTAAGATAAATGAATAATTTAGTCACAACATAAAAATGACTAGCTAGAAGAATATGAATTAGTCATTTATGTTAGTCATTTATAATTGTGTCATGGAGAATTGCAATTTTGACAATGAAGTGTAAATTTTTTAAATTGTCTATCTTCTATTAGTAATATTGGTGCAATGCATCTCGATCTTCAGAGATCCAACAAAGCAATTGGATAAATTTTCTCTTGACCATCTTTATCCCTACTGCACCATTGAAGCAAACCCGGTTAAGCACATCCCAAAGGAAAATTAGGTTCCTTATATTACATCAATTATGAATTAGGTACTAGAACTAGTACCATATGGATACCTAGAAGCATCATAGCTAATTGTTGGTCATATGTGTGTTGGGCCCTATAATTGTCCATTTTCCATCATTTATCGACATATATTTCATCTATTTTCTTCCCATTATCACCCATTTATCATTCCGTTTTCCATCCATTTGTTGTAACTGTGCGTAAAACAACATAGTACTTCCATTGATGTTTTACGTGGTTAATAATGATTATTTTCCTTTATATTTGATGAATTGAAGTCTATTATGCATAATTTTACTAATCATGGTTTGTGGAGTGATTTTTCACATACAGGATGCTCATAGCTAGATGTTACATCCTTAACCGAAAATGCATGCCACATAAGAACACATTTATTCATGTCTCATTTGCGGGCAGATGGAAATGAATCTAAAAAATCCGAGACATGAGTTTTGTGTGTAACAACCTCATTTACCTCACTCGCGAGGAAATTGCCAAACAAAGCCATGGTTTGCAATATACTGGTGGTTCTTCAAGAGGGTATTTTCCAGATTTACTATTACGGCTAGTTCCAAATTTGTTAGCAGTTACGGTCGTGTTTTAGCTATTACAGATCACAAGTTGGGGTTTAGTTCCTCATTCCATGAGATAATTTTATCTATAAATATGTAATCAATCTCATTGAGAAGGGGGAGAGAGAAAAGAATGTTATGATGTAGGATTTGATCCAGATCTATTGTAATCATTCATTTGATAATACATGCTGGAAGTTTCTTAATTATGGAGTTGTAGACTTTCATTGTGGAGATCCAGCTCTGTTAAGTGGAGGAAGGGCCCTCTTCCCTGAGCAGATTCTAGTAGTGTTATTTGTATGTGTGTTATTGTTTAGATTTTCTTATTATTTCATTCATGCTTTCATTCATTGAGCTTATGATAGTTGTATGCTTTCATTCATTAGATTTGTCATAGTCGTTTTGTTAGTAATTCATTTGATAGATCATTGGCCAACATAACACTTATTTTAGATGTATGCAATTAGATCTTGTTTCATAAGAATTGATTCTATTGAAGTGTGATTAGATTTAAAGTTTTGATTTATGAATAGGATTAGGGTTTGTTTTTTTTCCAGAAGGTGTGATCTAGTTTATAATGAGTTTGATTTCATACCAATAGATAACAATGTCAGGTAGAAATTGTGCTTGCATAGATCTTGCATGATAGCTTTGAAATAAAAGACTTCCTTGGGTTGATAATTTATGTTTAGCACTCTACATGTTAAGTTTTAATTAACTGGCATATAGTGGGCCCAACAATGTGTCCTCCACAACCCTTTTCCACTAATCACATATTTTAGGTCGATGATAGTTATTATGCCAAAGGTAATTATGAAAAAATGATGACAATGTCAATAATCATTATGATCACGATAATGAACACGATCACGATGATGCCATGAATGATGATTATGATGATAATGACAATGATGATGACAACAACAACGATGGTTATGATGGCAAAGATGACATTGTTGATCATGTGATTATATGATGAGAGTGAGTGATCACAATTGCAAGAGACAATTTTCCTCTTGTAGTGAGCATTCTAGATCTCAGTTGCAAATTATAATTTTTTCTAGGGAAGAGTCACTTCTTCTTTTTTCTATTGGATCCAAGATGGATCTAGGGTTTTTCTATCTAGTTTGTAGAGAGGTTTTGATTCATTTTCATGTGTGTTTTGGTATAGATCCAAAGGGTTTATCTGAAGTATTATTGTAGTCTTGTTGTAATCAAATCCAACAACAAGAAGAAGACAAACATTTGTTGGTTTTCCCCAGTTGGGGTTTCCAAGGTAAATCCTTGTGTCTATTTTGTGTGGTTGCATTTTGTTGTTCTGATTTGCATTTATGGTTTCTTATGTAGTTGTATTCGTAGTCATTAATGTTCAATAGTTAACTGAATAACACATTAATAGTTGTTGCTAATCAAGAACTGTATAAGGGTATAAAAGTTAAGATTGAGCATAAATTGAACTCAGTTTTTTATATGAAGAGTTTAACAAGATTTTGTTAAGCAACATTTCTTCAGACACTTTGCATGTAAGTATGTTGTCGAACACTTGGATTGTACTCTCTAATTTATGGACATAAACAACTTGAGAATTTACCCATTTTGAACACAACATTCAGAAATAGCTCTTAGTGGGTCGATTTCCCTTAACAAATGCCAACTTCTCTCATCACTACAAGGGTTGTCTCTCAAAAGAGAATTAGTAGGATCACTCCTACAAATAATCAAAAGATCATATTCACTGTAAAGGCACTTGACGACAAATACAAGGTCCTCAAAATAACCATCTCTCTCATCAATGTTTAAGTGCCAATACAAAGCACCCATTATTATTTTCTAACATACTACTAATTAGAAGCATATAAAGCATGATCCATTTAATGAGCCATCTTTACTAGGTCAATTCATTTTCGAGTCTTAATCTTACAAGTCTCATTGAGATATGTGAAAAACGATATCTTGAAATTGCCAAAAAAAAATCATCTTTAACTACACACCCCATTACCATGATTCAAACCTAAAGAACCTTAACATGAAGCCACCTCAATACTCATGTCTGTTTTCAATCCTTCCAATAAACCGAGAAACTTTTCTCTTTGAATAGTATTCCTTAAAAATATTTATCTCTAAACAAAACCTAATCCTAAAGGTTTTATTCTCATACTCATGCCATTCAATCTTTAAAAATTATATATAAAATAATAATATTAAAAAAATAACATTAATCTAAATTCAATATATAAAATAATAGATAAAAAATGAAATAACACTATTCTAAATACATTTCATTTTATTTTTATATGGTTCAAGAACACATTTGTGTAAGTACAAATTTTACACCTTTTCAAAAGATTTGTCATGCTGTTTCCATGTATCTGAAGGCTTTCCCAGATTGTATGAGAAAGCAACAGTAAAGTTTGATGAGGCTAAAAGAAATAATAAATAAGAACCACTTTTTATTCATCCCTCTGCACAATGGTATACATGTGAAGAGCAGGAATGTGAAGAGAGGGAAGGTGAAAAGAAGCAGAAAGAGATCAGTTTGGTGTTTGGCATGTTTGTTATTCTATGCATTCGTCCCAAGAGGAACTAGAGGAGGCTTTAGCATTTTTGAATCCAAAAGAAGTCATCTCAACCACTCCCAACTACAGAGCAAATGAGCTACCCTATATTAGAGATAAAATTAGCAATGATGGAATTTGGTCAGAAAATGATTTGGGTTTCCAATTCAGGGCTAGGAAAGCTTGGTCCCGAGCTGGTTCAATGTCAGGGATCAGTTGTGATATGGTCATTCAGTCAACCATGTATCATGTTTCATAAAAGGGAAAGGGTTTATGGTTTTAGAGATATACATAATCTTAGTGTTAAGGGGATCTAAATTCATCTTAATTAAACGATTTCACTTTGTAAAGATTTGATCCCACTTTGTTGAGTTTAAAGAACCCTAATGCAGAGCAAAGAATTTACAGAGGCACAACCCTAGATAACACAGGAAAAATGAAGACACCCACAATTGTGCAGGATGTGAAATACTTAAATGCGACAACAAACTGGAGTCCATGACAAATCAAAGGAGTCCCGTCAATAATTAACGAGCAGAAGAATAGAATCTCTCATGAACATCCAATCTCCCAGGTAGTGAGGATTCCTAATCATCTTTCATTCAGATAAAGATACACCATTTTTTTCTTATCTCCTATTTGAATTATTATCAAGAAACGATAGATAGAGCCTTATATTTAACAAATAGAGACAAGTTTTAGGAGGAATTTATTCTTTAAAATAAATTTAAAATTTTTGTAGAAAGGGGAAGATCATTTTTAATATATTTGGAAACTTTATAATTTTCATCGGCTTGAGAAATACTTAACGTAGACAGAGAAAAACATTTATCTGTGAACAATCCTCTTTAGGAACTCGAGGGAAAATATACACATAGATGTTTTCGTTTCAAAAGTTATTTTACTTCCAAAGTTCCATAATTTTTTAAATGAAGCAAAATGATTTATCCCTCAAAAGAATAAAATTGAAATTGTTATCCCATTTTAACAAAGGAGGTGATTGTGAATGATGGTGTGGTGTAGGAATCCACCGAATCACAGAGTAAACACAGCAATCAACCCTGAGCATAATAATATTTCACAGAAAAATTAGAAGCATGCACATAAATGAATGGGATATCCATCAGCATAGATCTGTCTTAAATCTAGATCTATCCAATCCAAGAGGAAAATCTCAAAAAATATCTAACGTTTATCAAAGTTTGTGATGGTTCTTCCATTATTATGAATTTATAAGTTCTTTTAGCATTTTTTCACATAACGCTTTGCATGAGTTTTTATTTTCTCCAGTGTTTATGAGTTAAGGATTTTTTTTGTGAATATTATCTACTAAATAGAGTTCAGATCTATAGAACAAGACTGGGTAGCTCAATTTTACCCCAAAGGATGAAGGTTCTAGATGTTCACTAAACGAGGATTTATCAACACTCATTGGAAAAGGATGGATTTATCGACAAGAGCTATGATTGATTTATCATGACTCGGGTTCCCCTACCTCATCTCCTGTTAGTTAGAGAGGGGTAAAAATTTAATTCTGAGGTACTATTCATAGTAAGGTTCACCTCAACTCTCCTTTGGTCAAAGCATCTAATGTCCTTCAATGAATTAACCAGAAGTAGGAAAACCACATGACTAATACTTATGACAACGATGTATGACCTTCAACCATGATCCAATTCTCTGTAACAAGTCCCTTCTACATCCGGTATACAAGCAATACCAGAATACATACATGAATGTGTCAAAAATATGAGAAGCGGAAAAAATGATTATAATCAGGTCAAAGGTCAAATTGAGGTAACCATAATTGTGTTTTGGTCATATTTCTTATACTTGTGTGTGTACAAATCCATTTTTAATGAAATTAGATTTCATGCCATATTTTATGTGTGAATGACTCTATTGATGATCTAATGGTTCTAGTATTTGTATGAGTCAAATAATTATTATGCACTAGGTGAAAATTTCAAATTGAGAGAATTTTTTTTGTTACTCAACTTCATAATTGTGAATGGCATTGAGTGATCCCTTTGGTCTAAATCAATGGCATTGAGTGATATTTTCTTATGAAATTCAATTCCTAAATTCATTAAAACTAGTGGCTTTGAACCTAAATAAATGAATTTTTAGCATCCTTCAGCAATTGATAATAGGGACTTGGAATGGAATCTTTATTGTCTCGCATAAGCAATAGGACTGTATGATGAATTAATGCCTGTAGGTTCTATTGAGAGATGTTGGATATTAAATGTATCCCTCTGTGTGCTTCACAAACCTATTTAAACTGAGTTCTAGGGATTCCATGTATAAATATTCCTAGTTCTACAATAGAGAATTACATCATGTTAGTACAAAATCCTAATACAACCATCTCATATATGGAGATTAACCTCTTAGTGTTGCATATACTCTGCTAGTACAAGGCTTCAAAACTCTGTTGAGAAGACTTAAACTCAAAACCCTTTAGCTTCATACTGTGCCAAGACTGCTCATCAATGTCCTTCAATTAAGTCTATAAATTCTACAGGAAGCAATGTTGGAAAATCACTAGAAATCTGAGCCTGTTTTGCTGTAGGCGACCCCTTTTTGGGGGCTGAATAGTGCCGAGAATTGTTGTTTTTCCCCTATTACTTCCCAAATGGTAGCCATATTTAATGGAGGGGTGCCTAAGGTTTTTATTTGAGGTGTGAAACATGCTATACCAGTGTGCTTGAAGTTGTCTCTCTTCATGCTTAAAAAGACAAAGGACAACCCATAATTCTTAACACAAACGCAAGGAAAACACCCTCTACAAATAGGGAGGGGAGACAATCTTCTAGAGATTGTGGCTAGTGGTTTTGAACCTAAGTCAAATGCATTTGTAGCATCCTTCAGCGATTGATAATAGGGAATCAGAATGGCATCATTATTGCCTCACATAAGCTATACAACTGTATGATGAAATCATGCCTGTAGGTTCTATTGAGTGATGTTGGTTATCAAATGTATCCCTCTGTGTGCTTCACAAACCTATTTAAATTGATTTCTAGGGATTCCATGGATAAATCTGCCTGGTTCTATAATAGAGAATTACATCATACTGGGATAAACTATTGATACAACCATCTTAGATATGTAGATTAACCTCTTAGTGTTGCATATACTCTGCTAGTATAAGGTTTCAAAACTCTGCGGAGAAGACTTCATCTCAAAACCCTTTAGCTCAGTATTGTGCCAACACTACAGTCTACTGGTCAATGTCCTTCAATTAAGTTTGCAAATGCTACAGGAAGCAATGTTGGAAAATCACTGGAAATTTGAGCCTGTTTTGTTGTAGGTGACCCCTTTTTTGGGGTTGAACAGTGCCCAAAATTGTTGTTTTGTCCCTATTACTGCCCAAACGATGGCCAGATTTAATCTATGGGTTCCCAGGGTTGTTCTTTGACGTGTGAACCATGCTATACTAGCGTGCTCAAATTCTTCTCTCTTCATGCTTAAAAATCCTAATGAAAACCCAGAATTCTTAACGAAAACACAAGGCAAACATCCTCTGCAAATATAGAGGGGACACAATCTTCTAGAGATTGTGGCTAGTGGCTTTGAACCTAAATCAAATGCATTTGTAGCATCCTTCAACGGTTGATAATAGGAACTGATTGGAATGGCATCATTATTTTCTCGCATAAGCTACAGGACTGTATGATGAATTGATTCCTGTAGGTTCTATTGAGTGATGCTCGATATCAAATGTATCCCTCTTTGTGCTTTAAAAACCTGTTGAAACTGAGTTCTATGGATTCCATGGATAAATCTTCCTAGTTCTGCAATAGAGAATTACATCATGCTAGGACAACCTGTTGATACAACCATCTAAGATATGGATATTAACCTCTTAGTGCTACATATACTCTGCTAGTACAAGGCCTCAATTATCTGCTCAGAAGACTTTATCTCAAAACCCTTCAGCTCCTTACTGTGCCAAGAATTTTGGTCAAAGTCCTTCAATTAAGTTTGCAAATGCTATAGGAAGCAATGTTGGAAAATCACTGGAAATATGAGCCTATTTTGCTGTGAATGACCCTTTTTTGGGGGCTGAATAGTGCCCATAATTGTTGTTTTCCCCCTATTACTACACAAACGATGGCCATATTTAATATAGGGGTGCTTAGGGTTGTCCTTTGAGGTGTTAAACATTTTATACTAGTGTGCTCAAAGTTGTCTTTATTCATGCTTAAAAATCCTAAGGACAACCCAGTATTCTTTACGAAAACACAAGGCAAACACCCTCTGCAAATAGGGAGGGGACACAATCTTCTAGAGAGTGTGGATAGTGGATTTGAACCTAAATCAAATGCATTTGTAGCATACTTCAGTGGTTTATAATAGGCACTTGGAATGGCATCATTATTGTCTCACATAAGCTACAAGACTATATGATGAATTGATGCCTGTAGGTTCTATTGAGTGATGCTGGATATCAAATGTATCCCTCTTTGTGCTTCACAAACCTGTTGAAACTAAGTTCTAGGGATTCCATGGATAAATCTTCTTGGTTTTGCAATAGAGAATTACATCATGCTAGGACAAACTATTGATACAACCATCTAAGATCTGGAGATTAACCTCTTAGTGCTACATATACTCTGCTAGTACAAGGATTTAAAACTCTGTTGAGAAGACTTTATCTCAAAACCCTTTATCTCCATACTGTGCCAAGACTGTTGGTCAATTTCCTTCAATTATGTCTTCAAATTATATAAGAAGCAATGTTGGAAAACCACTGGAAATCTAAGTCTGTTTTGCTGTAGGTGACCCCTTTTTTGGGGTTGAATAGTGCCTAGAATTGTTGTTTTTCCCCTATTACTACCCAAACGATGCTCAAATTTAATCTAGGGGTGCCCATGGTTTTTCTTTGAGGCGTTAATTATGTTATACTAGCATGCTCGAATTTATCTCTCTTCATGCTTAAAAAGCATAAGGACAACCCATAATTCTTAACGAAAACGCAAGGCAAACACCCTCTGCAAATAGGGAGTGGACACAATCTTTCGGAGATTTTGGCTAGTGTCTTTGAACCTAATTCAAATGAATTTGTAGCATCTTTCAATGGTTGATAATAGTGATTCGGAATGGCATCATTATTGTCTCGCATAAGCTATAGGACTGTATGATGAATTGATGTCTGTAGGTTCTACTGAGTGATGATGGATATAAAATTTATCCCTCTATGTGCTTCACAAACCTGTTGAAAATGAGTTCTATGGATGCCATGGATAAATCTGTCAATTTCTACAATAAATAATTACATCATACTAGGACAAACTACTGATACAACCATCTCAGATCTAGAGATTAACCTCTTACTACTTAGTGACTCATATACTCATCTAGTACAAGGCTTCAAAACTCTGCTGAGATGACTTAATCTCCAAACCCTTTAGCTTCATACTATGCCAAGACTGCTGGTCAATGCACTTCAATTAATTCTGCAAATGCTATAGGAAGCAATGTTGGAAAATCATTGGAAATCTAAGCATGTTTTGTTGTAGGTGATCCCTTTTTTGGGGCTGAATAGTGCCCAGAATTGTTGTTTGGCCCCTATTACTGCCCAAATGATGCCCATATTTAATATAGGGGTGCCTAGTGCCATTCTTTGAGGTGTGAAACATGCTATACCAGCATGCTCGAAGTTGTCTCTCTTCATGCTTAAAAATCCTAAGGAAAACCCAAAATTCTTAACGAAAACACAAGGAAAACACCCTCTACAAATAGGGAGGGGACACAATCTTCTGTGGAACTAAACATTTATAGGATTCTTAGAAAAAACCTATTGTACTGTGATTTCCAAGATAACTTCTACCTTGATATTGAACTGTACTATACCAATTGGTTAAAGTATCAATTCTTGTTATTTGGATGTAGATAAGATGACCTTATAACCCAATCTTTCTTTCTCATGTTTGGAGTGACTTCTTATTTCACATTTGGTAGTATTTCTTCCTTGCATGCTTGTGTTGCTCTGTTAATCATTAAATGTTTGTGGGTAGAGACACTATATTTTCCTTTGTTATACTTCAACATTTGATGATATCCCTACTTCAGCTGGATCAGTCATTGTCTGTTTGTTGACTGGATGTTCTTTGTTGCATTAGAGGAATTTTGAGGTCTAAAATGGGCCTCCTAAGGAAAATAATTAATTAATAGTTAAAATAATAAAATAATATTTATTAATTTTGGAGGAAAAAAAGAAAAAAACTACTTTTTCTGTTCGTATTTTTGACATATACCCCTGTGGTCTTACTCAAATTTCGATTAGGAGAGCTCGTTGGATGCGTAATTTGATTCCGAATCCAATTATTACCCACACTGCATACTTTTGATAGACCCCGCTACCCCAAAAACAAGAAATACCTGAAAAAACATGATGATCATCATCATCATCATGTTTTTTTAGGTATTTCTTGTTTTTGGGGTAGCGGGGTCTATCAAAAGTATGCAGTGTGGGTACTCAATGGATGTGAAATCAAATTACACATCCAACGAGCTCTCCTAATCGAAATTTGAGTAAGAACACAAGGAGATATGTCGAAAATACGAAAAAAGTAGTTTTTTTATGACAAATATGTCAATTCAACCGTTATGGTTGACTTATTTTATTGGAATTCTTTTGGTTCTTGAATTCCAACTCACAAGAACTTATTGTTGGTGTGTTTTCTTATAAGGCCCATTTTAGACCCCAAATTTCCTCTAATGACATGTGGATCTAACTTTGGTTGTGTTTTCTTTTCAACTTTCAACTTCTTTATTTGTGCAAGCAAACTTTGATTAGGTTTCCTTACACAAGACAGTTCTTCATCATTCATTCTCTGCATCTTTCTTTATTTTATTTTATTTTAGTTTTGGCATTTTCTCAAAATTGTGTTAGCACTCCCAAATTGTACTCATGCTGGACATATGCTTTAGTCTCATTGACCTACTTTTGTGGTCATTTGTTGGACATTAATCAAATTATTTTATATTATCCCTATTTCCAACATTGTTGTGAAGGTCTTGGTTTTTTTATTGCTCATCTTTTAATATTTTGATTTGATCAAGCAACCTCTAATTAAGAGTTCCCTTAGGCAAGAAGATTCTTGATCTTTTTCTGATAGCTTCTTCTACAGCTCTTGATTCTCATGTTCTATTTTATGATTTCTTTGAATCTTATCCTTTGAATTCTTAATTTGTGTAAGTAATTTTTTACTATGATATTTTAGAGGAGAAATATCTTCATCTTTATCATCAACAACTTTCTCAAATTCTTTCTGCAATTTTTGTATTGACTTTTCATTATCCCGCAAAATTACATTTTAAATATCTTTAGGGTCTTCTTATGAGGGTGCCTCTGAGCAGGGCTTCATTGTAACGTCATGCAATGTTATATTCTTGTTCTTATAGGAGAACATCAAAAAAAATTTCTCAATGTTTAGGATGAAAGTGCCTAGTGTTTCTATCCGAGGTAAATGTCAAATTGTGTCAACATATTTATCAAACATAGACATAATATCAAATTTGGACGTGAATTTATAATCATCTACATCAATTTTTATATGTAATTCCTTAACTTTATATTCCTTTTAACAAAAAATCATAGAATGGCTACCTACCTTCTTATCCATGTTCAGAACTCATGTTAGACTAGGAATGTGCAAGGTATAACTTAGTAACTACGAATGTTCCCTGAGCACCTGTAAATTTCATTTAACAACTTGCCGAAAATTAATGCAAAGTGCTGCAAGAAGAGACAGATTGAAGAAAGGATGAACATTATGTTGACGCATTTCATTGCTCCAAATTTTATGCATTGTATGCCTCTATTGATATCACAAAAACATCTACAAAGGAATTCAAATTAGCCAAAATTTTGGCTTTCCACTATTCTACTTCAATATATTGCTACAGAATACATCCATCAGCCAATATCCTTAATCAACTTGACTTTTTCCCAGTTTGCTAATACATTTTTTATGCATACTGTGTTCACTTGGAGTGGGGAACCTCACTTATGTGTGGCTTACTTGTGTACTAGTAGACTTTCTTGTGGCATTCATCATTCCATTTTTCTTGCCAAGGTTTTAGTTTAGGGATCCACCATCATCTACATGAAAAGTGAGTTGTATTGGCGAGTAGCTTAACAAACGTCCATTTGAATTGAAAATTAATGGTATTGGTGAACCAATAGCTACAGGTATAGGTTGGGGGTTACTAGGGTGTGTGGAGGCGATTTCAACTCTTGGTTTTCCCTTGCTACCTCCAAGGATTTTAGACTTTCTTCCTATTTCCTTCATAATACTTTGTCTTGCTTTATTCATCACTGATTCCATTAATGGTTGCTACCATTTGATGTTTGAGATTCTCCCTATTTCCTTCATAAGTATTTTTCTCCCTGTTTCCTTCACAAGCTTTTTTGTCTTGTTTTTTTCATCATTGATGCTATCGTGGATGCTTCCATTTGATGTTTGATGTTTGAAACATGCCCCAAGTTTCATTTGAGGCTATGTATCCCCCATGTTAATTACCTTACTAAAGTAGTTGCATGTAACTTTTCCTTTCAACAAAAATGTGCACTATTGAGCATATATAGGGTCATCCTTCATCACCTTGGAGCCATGGAATTTAACTTTAAAAAATAAAAATAAAATACAAGATGTTACCTCCAAATTCAATCTAAATGGACACAAAAAAATGCAAATACCCTAACAATTATGCAATAACCCTAACATGCTTACTGTTGGAAAAACATGAAATAAAAAATATATATATAACTTAAAAAAACCCTAACACAATGTACTAAATCTAAGGTAGGTCTTTTAGTGACCCATTTTTTAAAGTATTATTCCATTTATCTTTTCTCGCAACCATGCTTAACATGAAAATCAGTTTCCCTCATTTAGTACAAACTTCAAAGACTTAAAAATTTTGCCGAGGAGGACTCAAACATCAATCACAAAAATTAACAAGATTACTACTCTCTGTATAGCACATGTGGGTCCAATTCCATTCACCGAGTCATCTAGGTAAAAAGATGTGATACAACATGACATGTAGGTGACTTGGTTATTGTTAAAATTTTGAGTACATGTAGGTGACTTGTTTACTGTTAAAAAATTGGCTTGGTTACTATTAAAAATTTGGTTACATGTACGTGACTTGGTTACTATTATAACCATGAGCTGCAAATGTGTCTGCTGCAAGGTAGATTGGGAACAAGTCAATCATGTTATGTCACATGCTATACAGCCCCTTGGGGTTTACTGAATAACATCCTTAGGTAACATTTCTCTTACCATCTATGATCTGTACTTGTATAGTGATTCTAGAGAAGCTAGTATACATTTTTATTGTATAGGCCATACTTTCATTCTCTTAGATTTGATGGATGTCTCCTGGTTTATTTTCCTTTTTCTGTACTATCTGGGTAGCACAAGTCCTTGGGCACAATGTTTGGCATACAAACTGCAACTGAAGAGATATTTGTTATGTTTTTTAGGTTATTAGCTCGAATGTTCTTAAGTTGAGTTCTCCCTCTTTGCAGATTCTTTTTATTCAGCTCCATCAGAGACAGCTCCATACATTTTGTGTAAAATGAATGCACAGAAGGCTATTTTTGTTGTCTTAAACAAGTAATAGTATTTTTCTTCTAATCTTATAATAGTTGGGGCACTGGAAAATATACCCTTCTATATCTTTCCCAGATAATAATATATCTAGATGCATTAATTGATTTTAATGAAGTGCTCAACATAAATTTTAAGTTGATGTCCGTTTTCAACATATACAATCCAAACAAGGCGGGGAATATAGGACATTCTTGTTCGACTCTTAACCATGCTGTGAAAACTAACCAAAGTGTCCATGTGAGCAACCGCTTTTGGAAATATCTTTCTTTTCAAGATTATCATGGAGTATGAGTATCAATTGTATCTAAATTATGTTAGGGTTTCTTTCTTTACTTCTTTATTTAGCGGACATTCTTATCAGACTGTAACTGTCTTGTTAAAACTATTCCAAGTGTGCATGTGAAAAATGATTTTGGGGACATATTTATTTTTAAGATCATATGGAGTATGAATATCAATTATAACTCAAGTATATTAGGATTTCTTTCTTTACTTATGCAGATCTCCTCTTAGTTGGAGATTCATGGGGGAGGACTATACACATTTGTAGACCAAAAAATACTTTGATTTTTAACTGTAGTCATTTCAAATTGTATGTCTTTGCAAAACTTGAAATTGTATGGAGTTCCTTGACCATGTTATAGAGTTCTTTCTCTGCAATATATTTTGGGTCTATATTAGGATTTATTTTATTTGCATGTAGGTCTCCTAGAAGCGAGTAGGACAAATAAAAACCAATCAATGGTGTGTCTTTCATCCCCCACGCTCCCCTTGCAGCTGAAGGTAAAGTTTATTATCTTCTCTTAAATTTTGGGTCATTGCAAGCACATATGTTTTCTCACTCTTTTTAGGGTAAGTTAGTGGTAGTCATTTACTGTATAGTAGTTTATTGGATAGTAAGTTAGAAGGATTCATTATAAAAGAAGATGTAGGGAAACGTTTGTTTATACCATCCCAGTCACCATTATGTTATTGTCACTGTTTCTATGATGGATATTTGGGTTTGATCATGATGGACAAGGTCCTGGATCTATGCATGTCCTTTTGTAAATTAACATTAGCTGATTTCCATTCTGGGTAGTGAGGATTTGATGATGTCGTCGTGGTTTGAGAAATAAGGAGAATGGAGAAATGATAAATATGAAAATTGAAACAAAGAACTTAGAAATTCAATCTGGAAATTCAAAGAGTCAAGACAAATAAATATACCTCCTTTAATGCTCCACTTATTCTCCCTTACTATTGGACTATTCCTCCCTTCTCTCCCTTAACTAGTGGACTGTCAAGAGTTAAAACCTTCACTATTGTTATGGAAACTGCTAGAATGTACCTTCACTGATGGTTGGGATTCTCTCCTTGTTCACTGCTGAGATAAAAATGAGGTGGATGGGGGTGGTTTTGTGACTGTAAAATGATGTTAGGGATTATGGAGGAGGCTTCACTTTTTTGGTCTATTTTTCTTGGTTTTTCCCCAGCTGAAGGAAAAAAAGATGCGCAAGTGATACAAACCTATTCATTTATGGGATAGTGTCCCCCATGGGCGCCACATCTGCTTTTTTTGTGGTATGGCATTCCCCATTGGCATCACATCTAAGGTTCTTGAGGGGACATCCAAGACACCAGTATGGAGACACACAACAACATATATTTTATCCCATTTCTTACAATCATGAAAAATTTGGTTGTCACCATGAAAGACCAACATTTAATTGGATTAAGTTTGCTTCAGGGAGACTGAGTTTGTGGATACAATATTTCCAATTCCCAGTTTTCTTAGGTCTAAAGTATTTAAGGCCAATCCTAATGCCTTGGGATGTACTAAAATATGATTACCATTGAAATGGCAAGTTACATCTGAGCACTCATCATCTCTATATGTATTATGGCCTGTGTTTAATTTCTCCATCAAGTGTAATTCAACTAGTGTGCAGTGCACATTATTTCATCTCTTTTGCGTTTCCAAGATAACTTGTCATGCTAGGTGTGCTCGAAATTATGCGACAGTTCTTACATGTTATTTCAATCTTATTTAAATAGAGTTATGAATTGTCAAGTATTTGTCTTTTAATTCAAAGGTTTTTTGGAGAATAAATTTCTTGTTCGTTGGCATTGGGAAAAATGTTGTTTTGACTATGATTGAATACCTAGCCTTCCAAGAATAATAAAAATGGAAATAGGATGCTAAATTGTCTCAGAAGAAAAGCAATTTCAGGCACTAAATGAATCACTATCTGCTGGTTGGAGCACTTGATACCTCAAAGAGTTTGAAACTCACTTGGTGTTCAACAACGTCATTGTAATTCAACCTACTCTATTCTTGTTGACCACAGACACATTGCACTGTATAACATGGGAAAATAATACAGATAAAAATTGTTATGAAGGATGACTAAAACTGAAAAATCACTAAATAAGGACATGGGATTAACATCTGAAAACTAAAAGGATGAAATTAACTTTGTAGGAAAGTTTTAGGTCTTTACAAGCTTGTGATGTCCAACTGTGCAATTGCAATACAGGTAAGATGAGATGTCTAGACTCTATACCCATTTCGAATAAGCTATAATTAAAACTTGGATGGTGTTTGAGAGTTATCAAAGACTGAAACATTTCCAAGAATATAACATTTTCCAAAATCAACCTCCAATACTAAGTTCTAACCCTCTCTGCAATACTTCTGGGATGTGTTGCACAACCTCGCTTTTCTCTAATCCTGCAAGGAACAGATTATTCCAGAATTTTCTCCAATGCAATTTTTGAAGATGTTGATTCGAATAAGCCAAAATGGTGATTTGCTAATGCTGATGTAGCATGGCTTCTAGACTCTCCTTCCTAACATAGACAACCAAAATTCAGAATTGGTGTGAACAGTGACAACATAATCTAGTACAAGAACTAAATTCAACAAATCATTTGAAAGAATGGGATTTTGGACTGTGAAGGATGGAAATCTTACTAGTTTTTCTGGAAGATTTAGACCAAGAATCATTTTCTCATATATATCTCTTCGTCGCTTCCTTGTTGAGAAATGCGTACCATTTTGTATGCCTTCATAGTTCCCAGAAAGCATTGTTCCATCTTCCCAAGATCTAGTTGATAAACTTGAAATATATCCTTGGCGTTGACCTACGTTGCCTAATCTTGCAGAATTTGAACTACACCTAGTAAATGATTCCCCAGAAGGGCGACCCATATTCATGTTGAGCTTGTCAACAATATCTGGCATTTCCATATCCATGGAAAGCTGAGTCAACAACCCAGTAGGAGAACTACTTTGTCATGAAAAATTCATTTGTTGACTAGCCCTGTTTGGGGCAATCCCATTGCCACATGAATTATTCTCTGAAGCAAGTTTTTTCATACCCATTTTACCACTTGTCATGAATCCTTCCAGATAACCTGGAAAATGACTGCTCGGTTAAGACATTAAAAAACTAAACTCTTATATCTTGCATTGAGAGACAAAACAAACAATATTAGTATATATATATAGGTATATTTCTTACCATTTTCAGGAATTCATTTTCCATCAAAATTCATCTGAGACAAAGCCTCTATAGGGGATTTGCTATGCCAAATAGGGCTACTCTTGGTCGTTGAGAGCAGTAGTTTACCCACTCTTTCGCTCAATGAATCAATAGAGGTACATAGAACTAGATTCTATTTAAATGTGTTGTTAATAAGTTGTTCACTAGATTGGGGACCTTGTGCTTGGAACATCTTTGACGTCTAAGAGCTTCAAAATATGTTTTGGGATTCCTCCATTCCATTCTCAAGAACCGAAGCAACGTGATTGTGCTTTCCCAGATCCTCCTCTTCGATATTGCTTGAACTTCTTTTTCGACGGGAAGAGTTATGAACAACCATTCTAGAATAATTTTTGTGTTCTTCTAAGTGCTTTTCTGGTTTTGTTTTGTTAGATTGGATAGAGTCATTATGGTTCATCGCTCCAGAATTGGATTTTGTTGTAAGTGAAGAATCATTTGAAAGGATTTGGGACAATGCATTGTTAGGTCAAACAATAGGAACATGAGGCAGAATTACGTTACCATCATCTTCTAGGGATGCAAGGAATGAACCAGGGGCTGAATTATAGCGCATTAGTCCAGGTGATGCTTGAAATTTTTTTGACAAGCCTACTGGTGCCATCATAGCACCTGAATGAGAAATGTTACAATTGAAAACTATGCAATCCAATTTTATTAAGGCTTGTCTTCTTAACTGTTGTAGCATATGTTGTGCCTTCCGTGAATCCGTTGAGCCTTGGAAAAGACCCAATGGGACTTATCCATTTGTACCTAGGAAACTGAGACTAGTAGGTGGCAATCTCAAGCCAGCAGGAAAGGATTGAGCATTATACATGTCTCCAAATGATTTGTAACCATGAAGGAGCTAGGAACTCCTAGAAAATTAATCACAAGAGAATGTTGTTAGCTAAAATAGGATACAAATTCTCAGCAAGATGATAATGCTTTTTTTAATTTCTGTAAAAATATTTCTATAACAAAGAAGAAAAGAGAAAAACATGCTTCTTTCCATAGCAACATGACTTAGAAAAAAACAGAAAACAGTTATGTCATTAATTAAATTCCCTTAACTGCAAGTTCCTCATGCCATTACTGAAGCATACAAAACATTGATTCCCACATCAATAAAAACTTGGACCATCAAGCACATAGATCCTTGTTCCGTAGACAGAACAAGATGAATTAAGCAAACTTAAATTGTTGCATATATAGCAAACAAAAGTTCTCGTTATGGATTGGTAACCCCTTGAAAATACAGTAGAAAATATCTCACCATTTTGGCTTATTCGAATGGACATCTTCATAAATTGCATTGGAGAAATGACTATAAATGACTATTTTTCAAAAATTGCATTGGTAGAGTATACTCCACCTTTAATCACTACCTAATACCGATTGTTGGTTGACCAAGGGGAATAGAATAAATATGGTGTACAGGTTGTAGCTCAAACAACATAGGTAATAAATAGTGATATGTAACTAGTTAAAATCCCATAGTAGTAAGATGAGCTATCCATATGGGATGTAATCCCGAGAATTATCAATAATAGTGGGGTTTTATCTCTATTCTAACCATACATAAGCTTTACCCAGGATCTCTACTAATATAGTGTTCGATATTACTATGGAACCAAGCATTTTATAAGTTGTATTACTTATGCTATTCATTCTACTTGATCTGATATGGAACTCATATGATACTAGCTCAATATAGTGTAATTACCATGGATTCACTATAAAAAATCATTGTAATTACATAAGATAGGTTATATGTAGTTATAGAGCTTAAGTATATTACCTCATCTCTTATATTGGAATAATGAAACAAGTGTATTCATAATGATTGTTTGCAACTAGTAGTAATACTAATCTAATACCTATTATAAACATAATGTCTAAGGATAACACAATCACTACGTTTCACGTAATGTAATGGGCTTTATTAGGTTATGACTATAGCTTAAGACTCTTAGTAATAAACATACTGGTAATCATAGTCATAAGTATAGGAAAGAAGTGTAATCATACTGATATGGAGTTGTAAACACTGTACTATTTATGTAGAAAGATTTGGTAACTAGTGTGTAGAAGGGCTGTTACTTTCTGTCTAAGTACTTTTAACTGCTAGTTTTCTTAAAGGTTGATACTGTTGATTTTACATATACCTGTAATGAAAAAGAATAGTGCTCATGTCAATAGTTTAGTTATACTTATGCTATACAAGTAAGAGCTATTTCATCTTACTAGTATGAGTTCCATGTGATCACTAGAGGTAACATCTAACTCCAAGCTTTTCTAAGAATAGGGTATGTAAACTCAAGCCCAGTGATACCTTGTTTATAAACATAGTATGAACACCATATCATGTAAGCACATAAAGCCCATTTATACAAGCATTGAATTTGTATGTCTCAGTATCATTAAGTTCCAGGTTAGTATGATTCCCTATGTTGTAGTATTATAATATCATAAGCTTACAAGATTATGTCACAACTAAGAGTTGAATATGCATGATGTGTTTTATTAGCCTAATAAGCATAGTATTATAACCATTTAATTACTTTCATTAGAGTTGTAATCATACAAAAAGATTAGATTACTCACTACTAATAGGGTCTTTATGTAATGTTATGTATTTGGTATAATGAATCACACTAATGGAATGTGTAATATATAACACTAATGCTTACTAGTGTTCAACAGGCTCATAATCTAAGTGGTTGGGAAGTCTCTCATACCAAGGTGGATCAATGCATCATGCAGAATTTCAACCCTTTTTTTCCTTAATGAGGAGGAGAACAATACTTATGGCACAATGAGACAAAAATTTGGAGGCAACTTTCGATATTTTGAATCCACATCTGAACTGCAACCAATTCATTTATTCATACAAATAGTACCTTAACTCTCCAAGAAAAGGGGGGATTTATTGTTTCTTGGCTTATGGAGTTCATACTTAACTAATTAGTTATTCTTAGTTTTTTTTTTTTTAAGATCTTGCCTCTCAATGAACTGAAATGGAATGAATGAATTTGAATGATGACTGGCCTTACTATTATTGACTTTGTGGATTTTAGTGATTGTTCTGAGTATTTATTTAGTCTTTATTTCTAGCTATTATTTGTGTGAATTGTTTTGTTGTGCAAAGTGCCTTTATTAAATTAAATATTTATAGTGGTGCTTAGAAATATTGCATTTTGTGATATAGGTTCTTGGTTATAATTAAGAGAGCAACAGCTGGCATTAGTTTAGATGATGTGTGTGCAAAGCACCAAGTGCCTTTGAACCATAAGAATTACATCATGAGGACTGTGGATAAAACTATTAGTCAAGGAAAGTTTGGGATCAGTTGAGGTATGTCTATTTATACTTTGAACATCGCAATACTGTCCATATGGGTGGTAAGTATCAATATTTTCTGATTAAATGCATTATACCTTCAAATTTTTTATAACTAGCTTTAAATTTTTTCCCTAGGCTATCAAGTCAGCTTTGAAAAAACTTGAAGAAGGTGGTAGCATAGATGATGCTAAAGTTGTTTGTGAACTAGATGTGCTCCAGAAAATGTATAAATGGAAGGTTAGATTTGTTTTTGTTGATAGGTTAAATACTATTTTCTATAAAATGGATTTTCCTCGTAGTTTTTTTACATTCCCAGGTTACTCCAGTAAGAGGATTTATTGGAAACTCACTTTCACATGTTATCATTGGTTTTTCATGCCTTTTTTAAAGTTGTGGGTAGTCATCAAAATGTTTTTTATTTAGTACATGATGGAGTTGTGTAATTGTATTCCAATGGAGGTAGCGATTGTGACATGGGATTTTTATTATTTGAAACAATAAATCCAAAGATATATTTCATAAATTGGTTGAATTAATTGGTATCACATCCATCATAGAGGTAATCCATTCTCTCTGGTAACATGAATGGATATACCAGATAGGGAAAATTGTGCATAGCTTTCAGGAATTAGTTTATCATAAATACTAGTTACTGGTAAGTTGTATTAGTAATAATTATGTAGTTTGTAGATTGCTACCTATCATCAATTTGTTTGAATATCATCATTGTCAAGCAATAAAAACTTCTTAAAGGGTTCTAGCTCAACGGTAGAGCGCCTGCCTAATTATAGGCAAGAGATTGGTGGTTCGATTCCTTCGTGCCCTATCATAAATTTGTGACTACAAAAATGACTAAATTCACATATATATGACTATTAGTAGCTAATTTTCTATATCATAGTCATATTTAGCTTAGTCATTAATATGTTATCATCTAGTAGTTTATTTAGTCATATATTTGGTCATTAATTGTTGCAATCAGTGACTAAATCAGTGACCAAATCAATGACTAAATCATTGACTAGATCCGTGACTAAATCATTGACTACTAATGACTAAATCATTGACTATCAATGACTAATAATTCAAGCTATTAATGACTAAGTGAAATATGACTTGCTATAAGATAGTGAAAATTAGCTACTATTAGTCACCGACTCAAAAATAGTTGTTTATAGATTGATTTTAGTAATTTTTTTAGTCATTAATTTCTCATTTTGTACTAGTGAACATAAGTTTCTATTACTCTCCAACATGTAAATATGTCTGGAACATGATTATAATAGAATAGGTGAAAATCATTATCCTTTGGAGGAAAATTGGAGGCATACATGTGGCAGGCTTAGATTGGACCTCAAACCCCCCTAGGTGGACCAATGAGCTCCCAAACAACCTCAAACAGTCACAAATGGCCATGTGAATGTGGGAGAATAATTCTAGGAAATAAATGAGGGTATCTTAGGCATACTGGAGTGCATGGGTGAGTGGGAGTGGATATAGGAAGTAATAAATGGTCCAAAAGAGAAAAGAACACTCAAATACAATGCATGGGCGCCTCCAGTCAAACCAATTCCTTGTTTTAAGGAGTGAGAGCACACCAAGGACTGAACTATCACAAATGAGGGAACATGTGTCTCCTGAATGATCAAATGTGGCCACTTGGGTGCATTAATGAGTCCAAAACCCCCAAATACCTTGTTAGACTATGGCACTAGGTGGTATGATTCTCTAACACACCCCCTTAAGCATAACGTATTGTAACCAAATAAAAAATTATGGTCTTGGTCACCTCTTCCAAAAGTTTGTTTGTCCATATAACCAAGGTAAGGAGGAAAACCGCATGGGAACAAAATATCCCCTTTAAAATAGACGTGGAGAAAACTATGAAAGTGAGTATTAGTCATCACCATGTGTCACCCACTCCAAGGAGTGACATCATATAGATGAATGTCTTCTCCATGAAGCTCTTGGTGAAGATGTCAATAGTTTTCTCTGGAGTTGGGAAATACTGCAATGATATCGCCTCCTCATGCACCATGCTCCAGATGTAGTGCATGTGTATATCAATGTGCTTTGTACTTTGTCTCTATACTGTATCAATGGAATTATTAATTTCAATTTGATTGTCACATTAAATTATAGTGGGTGAATAAAATTAAAAATCAAGCTCTCCAGGAATGCCTTGCAACCACACATATTGTGTAGCTGCATTCACTGCTCCTCTATACTTGGCCTCAACTGATGAAAGGGATATAGTGTGTTGTTTCTTAGTTGACCAACATATGGGACCATGTGAAATTATGTGTACATAACCTAAAGTGGATTTTCTATCAATGGAATCTCCATCCCAATCTGAATCAGTAAATCCAACTAGTTCTAGTGGAGAACTAGTAGCATAGTGTATCCCGAAGTGTTTGGTTCCTTACACATAATGCACGATCCTTTTTGTAGCCTTCCAATGGATCTCATAAGGATCCTACATATACCTTGCAACAACATCTACTGCATAAGACAAATCAGGTCTATATTTTTTGAGATACAACAAGCTCCCAACTAGTTTCCTATACAACAATTTGTCCACCAATACAGATGAACAAAAATCACCTAGTTTAAATCCCAAAAGGAAGGGACACTTGGATGCATTAAATTCATCCATTTTGAACTTCAATAACATGTCTACAAAATAATTTTATTGGTTGAACTTGATAATTGCATCATATTTCTCAATCTCGAAGCCAAGAAATTGTTTCAACAACCCAAGGTTAGTCATTGAAAAGACACTATGCAATGAAGAATTAATTGAACCTATATCAACAATGCAACTTCTAGTCATCAAACTATAATCAACATACTGTAGTATGACCTGCAATGAATTACCTAAATTCTTCAAATATGCATTATGATCACATTTTCATCTTTCAAAGCCGAGTGATAGAAGAAAGTTGTCTATCATGGCATGCCAAACCCTAGGGGGCCCTTGCTTGAGGCCATAGAAGGACTTATTCAACCTACAAATAAATGAAGGATAATGAATGAATCCTTAAGGATTATGCATATAAATTTTTTCATGAAGGCCACCATGAATGAAATAACTCTTCACATCCATGTGGTGTACCTCCCATCGCTTAGACACAAAAATGGCCAAAACTAACATGATAGAGTCCATCTTTGTAGCCGATGAAAATGTCTCTGTATAGTCCACTCCTTGGACTTGAGAGAATCCTTTGGAAAATAAAATTTCCTCGTAATTAATATAAGAACCATAAATTCCACTTTGGTCCTAAAGACCCACTTACATTGGACTAGTTTCCTCTTTGAAGGTAGAGGAACCAACTCCCAAGTTTCATTCTCTTGCAAAGACTTGAACTCTTCTTGCATGGTTGTTTTCCATATTGGGTCATGTGATTATTCCTCATAATACTAAGGATGAGATGCAACCATCATTAATAATCTCTCTATAATATTCAAATCATAAATGGAAAATGCGTTTTGAAATTGAGATCTAGTCTTCCTAGAGTTTATTGGATCTCCAGCAAGATCACCAACTGCTTGTATGGTTTTCTCAGCCCAGTTTGGACATATGGATGAGTCATGATCTGCATGCATATAATAATATTCATCCTCAATATCAGAGTAATAAAAATTATAGAAATAATTATCACTTACATCATCATTGAGTGGAGGGTGTGAGCATTCCCCCTTAACTAGTTCGATCTCCTGCATGGGCTCTTCTTCGAATTGTACACTTCTTTCAATGAATGTTTTATGAGACGAGGAAACAAAGAGCTTGTATCCATTTCAATATTAATAATATACAACCATAATTAACTCCTTTATTTTAGGTTTCAAGGCCTTTCTCTTCTCGGGAGGCATTCTAGCCCAAGCCTTTCAGCCAAAAACCCTGAAATAAGAAACATTGGGATTGTGACCACTCCAAGACTCAAATGGGGTTTTATCTTTGAATTATTTATGTGGATATATATTCTCAACATATGAATAACAATTTATGGCTTCATCCTATATATTAGGACAAAAATCCTTAGCCTCCATCATGGATGCTTCCATCTCTTTCAGAACTCTATTCTTGCACTTTGCAACACCATTTTGTTGTGGTGTATAGGGAACATAATGTTGCATATGAATGCCTGTCATGACATTGATGTTGTAGTTTACTTTTTACATACTCCTTTCCATTATAAATACTAACTACCTTGATTATATTCCCAGTCAAGTTCTCTACCATAGCCTTGAACACTTTGAAAGTCTCAAAAAAATCATATTTTTGCTTGAGAAAATACACCCAGTAGTACCTTGAGAAATCGTCCATGAAAGTAAAAACATACCTTGAGTTTCCATAGGAGGGTGTGGAAAGTGGCCCTATCAAATATGACTGTATCGAAACATGCAATTGGACATCCCTCATTTCCTTTCCCTTGTCATATTTTCCCTCAACATGTTTCCCCACTATGCAACCCTTGCATGTGCCTTTGGAAAACTTGATACTTGGAAGCCCTTCAACCGTGTTTTCTTTGCTTAGTGCTTGAAGATACCTATAGTTGAGGTGTCCAAAACTCTTGTGCCATAGTTTTTTGGTATCATTGGCTTGTGAAATAGTTTTTTGGTATCATTGGCTTGTGAAAGGAGCACATTCCCTTGGGAGTAATGAAGGAATATTCATATGCATCTTATTTTGAGCTTTCCACCACCGACCAATGTAAAGATTCTCATGGCGACACTGGGGCACATTGGGTACTATTGCAAATTTATTAGAGGATATGATGCAATCACTTCCCTATGGAGAAACTACTGAAGAAGTATGTTGTCTTTATATGGAATCCATAATGTCAAAGTAGCTTTGACACGCTAAAGGCCAAGATGGCTTCAACCCCAATACTTGTATTCCCATATTGGAACAAAAAGTTCCACATGGATGTTGATGGATCTTCTGTTGCGCTAGGAGTAGTGATTGTGCAGCCAAGAGAAGGAGATCTGGATCACTCGATTGCTTTCACTAGTCAGAAATTGTCATTCGCTGAGGTAATTATATGACCAATTATACGACCATAGAGTGTGAAGGTCTGGTGATGGTCTATGCACTGGAAAAATTCAGGCATTACCTTTTAGGTGACCACTTCAATATGTTTATTTACCACTCTGCTTTGAAGTATCTGGTCAATAATCCTATTTTTGGGGTGAAGATATGTCATTGGTTACTTCTCTTTCAGGAGTTTGACTTTGAAATAACTATAAATCTAGGTCAGTTGAATGCTGGCCTCGATCATTTATCCAGAATTGAATCAGGCGAAGAGCCTAGTAATATTGAAGATGGACTACCTGATGCGCAGTTATTTCGAGTTCACATGGCAGATGACCATTATGCCCCAATAATCCAGTTTTTGGCGATAGGAGTCACACCGGAATAACTTTCATAAGTCAAAAGAAGTAGTTGATGCTTAAAGATTCTGATTATCAGTTGATTAGTAGACACATGTAGAAGCTAGGACCAGATGAAATCTTGCAGCGACATGTCCTACCACTTGAACTAGGGAAGATATTAGCAAAAGCACATGCATGAGTCGCTAGGGAGCACTATGGAGGTCATGCGACAACAAGGAACGTGCTTCATGTAGGTCTTTGGTGGCCCACCATGCATAATGATGTGGCAGATTATGTGCAAAGCTGTGATGTATGTCAATGCACTGGGAAACCATCACAATGAGATGAGATGCTACTAGTACCATAGCTGAATTTACAACCTTTTGATAAATGGGATGTGGATTTTGTGGGTCAAATTAACCCACTTGAGAAAAGAACTAATGCGCGGTACATAATCATAGCAGTAGACTACTTGACAATATGGGTGGAGGATGCCCCATTTGTGGACTACACTACTACGAAAACAACAAGATTTTTATTTGATAACATTGTGACATGGTTTGGATGTCAAAGGGTATTGATTAGTGACCAAGGCAGCCATTTTATCAATTGCATAGTAAGAGTACTGACGGAGGAACTGCAGATACAACACAAGAAAAGTACACCATATCATCCGTAGGAAAATGGGACTGTAGAAGGATTCATCAAAATCTTGGAGCATACACTTACAAAGGTATGTGATGCTAACCGATATGACTGGGATTTGAATGTTCCATCTGTGCTATGGGCGTATCACACCACATGAAGAGGGTTTTCAGGGAAAACACTATTCAAAATGGTATATGGGAAAGAGGCAGTCATGCCTATGGAGTACATCATCCCCAATCTACGCATTGCAGCAGAAACTAGCATGGATGATGACGCAGCCTTAGAAGAGCACACAACATGGTTGATGTAACTTGAAGAAGACCATTTTATTGTAGGATTCCATCATTCCATCGAGAAGGATCAAAAAAAGGCGGGGCATGATCTCCACATAAAAAATAAATAGTTTCAGCAAAGAGATTTAGTACTTCTCTATGACAACAAGTTCTTGAAGCATCCAGGTAAGTTACAGATGCACTGGTTAGGTTCCTATCTTGTTAATTCTATTACCTCTGGGGGCACAATTCAATTGCAGAAGTTAAATGCGGTAGTGCTACCAAACCTTGTGAATTGCAGTCGCTTGAAGCCCTATCGGACGGGGAAAGAATCGCGCAATGCATGAGGCACTGCGCAATGAAAAATAATAATAATAATAATAATAATAATAAGTAGGATAGATAGAAAATGGAAGGGCATGCTAGAAGGAAGGGGATACATAAGAATAGGGGGTATTACCATAGTTAGGTAGCCAGACCGCAATAGCCACAGGGCTATGATTTAGTCAAATCAGAAATAAATAAGGGTAGTTAAAAGAACATTAGAGGAAATTTGGGGTCTAAAATGGGCCTTATAAGAAAAAGCGCCAATAATAAGTTCTTGTGAGTTGGAATTGAAGAACCAACAGAATTCCAATAAAATGAGTCAACCATAATGGTGGAATTGTCATATTTGTCATAAAAAAAACTACTTTTTTGTTTGTATATTCAACATATCTCCTTGTGTTTTTACTCAAATTTCGATCGGGAGAGCTCGTTGGATGTGGAATTTGATTCCGTATCAAACGATTACCCACACTAAATAATTTTGATGGACCCCGCTACCTGAAAAACATGAAATACCTAAAAAAACATGATGATGACATCATCATCACGTTTTTCAAGTATTTCTTGTTTTTGGGGTAGCGGGGTCCGTCAAAAGTATACAATGTGGGTACGTGTTGGATACAGAATCAAATTCCGCATCCAAAAAGCTCTCCTGATCTAAATTTGAGTAAAAACACAGGGAAATATGTCGAAAATACAAACACAAAAAAGTAGTTTTTTCTTTTTTCCTCCAAAATTAATAAATATTATTTTATTATCTTAACTATTATTTTATTATTTTAACTATTTTTTTTTCCTTAGGAGGCCCATTTTAGACCTCAAAATTCCTCTAATGGTTAGCCGACGATGCTTGGTGAAGCGAAGTGCATTGATGGATGATATGATTGTTGGGTTGGAGGAACAGACAACAGATTTGGGTGATTAATGTAGGATTTAGTCATGATCACCATGGCTGATTTATTAATGATGAACAATGGATCATCTAGATGCTATATGAAGGGGTTGAATGGAAGTTGGAAGCACTATTTAGTTGAGTTGTTTATATTTCTCCCACCTGACCTAGTGCGAAGTCTCGGGGAATGAATAAAAACCATAAATATCAACCAAATATTCCACCACTACCGCAAGGGATGGTGTGCACTAGTGACATCGTCCTCGCATTGATGAAAATGAAGTATGAGGACCATGACTTGTTATTGCTAAGGGATGTAGCAAATGAGCCCTACGAGTCATAGCCTTCAGTCGCAGGCAGACCAATCATGCGTATTCCGCAATGATGGGCACAAGGGTTGGATAAATCTAGTTTGTTGGGGCTCATTCACATGCCACATTTTGGGTGGTTGAATGAAGTGAACACATGTGTAAAGAAACTTTGGGCTTTATTTCATGGAGGAACACTTTGGTTGGATACACCCATTGAAGTTACGGTGGACCTAATCTTAGAGATCATGGGGTTTCCAAATGATGGGCTAGACCCATCACAATATTTCAAAGGACGGGATAATGACAAGCAATTGGCTGTACGGTTAAAGGAGAGGTATGGTTTGCAACTCTATGGCAGAGCATATTGCATCGACAACATTAATGATAGAATGGTGCAGATTGCTACATGGATTTTGGCAAGTAAGATTGTCAAGAAGAATCTCCCTATTTAGTGCACTTCGGGGGTGATTGCATGTGCACAGCAATGTGCTGAGGGAGTACAAATGAATTGGTCCCTCATTTTGTTGAATCAGTTGACTAAGACTTCGGTCGCAGTATAGGTTGGGGAGTGGCCCTTCACTTATAGTTGGTTATTGATCTTAATTGCATTGGTGGCTTGGATGGAGCCATAAGACTACCAATGCATGAATGTGGAATCATTTAAAGTGTGCAAAGGTGCACAATATCATAATTTGTGGTGGGTAGAAGAGACCAATCAGAAAGTGGATTGGGAAATCCACTTTTGGGTCTACTGGGAGGTGTTACAAGCAACAGTGGTCAAAATTCCATGGTTATTAAATGCAATAGTATTAAAGTATCAGTGGATTATGCGGTTCTCCATCGGGCCACATACTATTCAAATATAGGCTCTTTGTGACCCAAACAAGAAATGGATGCCAATGGCTTATAAGGTGACAAACAAAGACTTGGACGTAGCGGTTCAAGATTGGGAGAAGAATAACACAAACCAGTACGTGCAGAGGAATAATCGATGGGACTTCCCATGGACACACCTGAGGAGCACTCATTTTGAGCTTGCCACCACCGACCAATGTAAATATTCTTAGGGAAAAACTGGGGCGTACTGGGTACTATCACAAATTTATTAGAGGATATGCTGCAATCACTTCCCCTATGGAGAAACTACTAAAGAAGGATGTTGTCTTTATATGGAGTCCAGAATGTCAAAGTAGATTCGACACATTGAAGGCCAATATGGATTCATCCCCAATACTTGTATTCCCATATTGGAACAAAGAGTTCCATCTGCATGTTGATGCATCTTCTGTTGCACTAGGAGTAGTGCTCGCACATTTAGGAGAAGGATATCTGCAACAAACAATTTCTTTCGCTAGTCGAAAGTTGTCATTCACTGAGAGGAATTATACGACCATAGAGCGCGAAGGCCTGGCGATGGTCTATGCACTGCAAAAATTTAGGAATTAACTTTTAGGTGGCCACTTCATGATGTTTACTGAACACTCTGCTTTAAAGTATCTAGTCAATAAGTCTGTGTTGGGGAGGAAGAAATGTTGGTCTCTACTTCTATTTCAGGATTTTGATTTTGAAATAATTGTAAATCCAGGTCGCTTGAATGTTGGCCCTAATCACTTATCCAGAATTCAATCAGGAAAAGAGCCTACTAATATTGAAGATGGACTACTTCATGTGCAGTTATTTTGATTTCACATGGAAGATGACCATTATTCCCCAATAATCCATTTTTTAGCGATAGGAGTCGCACTAGAAGAACTTTCCACAAGTCAAAATAAGCAGTTGGTGGTTAAAGCTTCTGATTATCAGTTGATTGCCGAACACCTATATAAGCTGGGACTAGATGAAATCTTGTAGTTATGTGTCCTACCACATGAACAAGGAAATATCTTAGAAGAAGCACATGTAGAAGTAACTGGGGGGCACTATAGGGGTTGTGCAACAACAAGGAAGGTGCTTCGCATAGGTCTTTGGTGGCCCACTGTCAATAATGATGTGGAATATTATGCGCAAAGCTACGATGTATGTCAACGCAATGGGAAACCATCATGATGAGATGAGATGCCGCTAGTACCATAGGTGACTTTGCAACCTTTCAATAAATGGGCCATGGATTTTGTGGGTCCAATAAACCCATCCGGGAAAAGAACTGGTTCCTGGTACATAATCACAGCAATAGACTACTTGATAAGATGGGAGGAGGCTGCCCCAGTTGTGGACTGCACTGCTATGACAACAACAATATTTCTATTTGATAACATTGTGACATGGTTCGGATGTCCAAGGGTATTAATGAGTGACCAAGGAAGCCATTTTATCAATCGCATGGTAAGATCACTTACGAGGGAACTGTAGATACAACACAAGAAAAGTACACCATATCATTTGTAGGAAAACGAGACTGTAGAAGAATTCAACAAAATCTTGGAGCATGCACTTACAAAGGTGTGTAATTATAACTGAGATGACAGGGATTTAAATATTCCATCTATGTTGTGGATGTATCACGCCACATGCAAAAGGTGGACAAGGAAAACACTGTTCAAATTGGTATATGGGAAAGAGGCAGTCATGTCTATGGAGTACATCGTCCCTAGTCTCCGGATTGCATCCAAAACAGACATGGATGATTATGCATCCTTAGAATATCATGTAGCATAGTTGATGTAGCTTGGAGAGGACCATTTTATTGCAGGATTCCATCAATGCTTCAAGAAGGATCGTCAGAAGGCATGGCATGATCGTCATTAAAAAAAGCAGTTTTAGCAAGGAGATTTAGTACTACTCTATGAAAGAAAGTTCTTCAAGCATCTAGGTAAGTTATGGATGCACTGTTTAGGTCCTTATCTTGTTAATTCTATTACCTCTGGGAGTTCATTTCAATTGCAGCAGTTAAAAGGGGCAGTGCTACAAAAGCTTGTGAAAGGAAGTCGCTTGAAGCCTTATCGGACGGGGAAAGAACCGTGCAATGCTTGAGGCACTGCGCAATGAAAAAAGTAATAATAATAATAATAAGTAGGATATATATAAAAATGAAGGGCATGCCCAAAGGAAGGTGTTGCGCAAGAATAGGGGGCACTAGCACAGTTAGGTAGCCAGACTGTGACAGCCATAGGGATGCGATTTATTCAAATCAGCAATAAATACAGGTAGTTAAAAGTAGTTAGCCGGTGGCTCTTGGTGAAGTGACATGCATTTATGGATGATCTAACCATTGGGTTGGAAGAATCAATGATGTATTTGGGTAATTAATGCAAGATTTATTCATGATCACCGCGACTGATTTAGTAATGGTGGACAATGGATCTCCTAGATGCTATATGAAGGGGTTCTACATAGGTTGGTTGCGCCATTGAATTGAGTTGTAGTTACAAAGTGTGATTGAGATAGGTATGGAAATACTATCAAGTGAATTGGGAGAGTTGTAGGGTGAAGCTAAGATTGCCTTCTGACTGTGGGTAAGTGTTGTAGGATGCCGAGTAACCCCAACACTGTTGATATTTCTAGTGAATGTGACTCACCCATTCGACCAGTTTCCATAGTGGAAGAAGTCACCAGCATGCATATTGGGTCATCTAGCATCCCGAAAAATAAATGAGGGGGCTAACAGCAATGCTCCCCAATGCCGGCCAAGATGCAGACAAGGACAATAGCAAGGATACAAGAAGATGTGGTTTCCTAGATAGGGCCATCCATATCTGAATATGTACACTCCGCTATCTGCACCGGGTTCTCTGTCAAGGACATTCCTAGTTATATTTCTCCCACCCAACCTGGTGTGAAGCCTCAGAAAATGACCAGAAACCAGAAATATCAACCGAATATGCCACCATTGTCGCAAGGGATGGTATGCACTACCGACATCATCCCTTTGTTGATGAAAATGAAGTAAAATCACCAAGACTTGTTACTGCTGAGGGATGTAGTGAATGATCCCTATGAGTTGCTTCCTTTAGTCGCAAGCCGACCAATCGTGTGTATTTCACAACCATGGGCGCAATGGTTGGATAAATATGGGTTGCTGGGGCTCAAATTAACATGTCACATTTTGGGCAGTTGAATGAAGTGAACGCGTGTGTAAAGAAAATTTTGGCTTTCTTTCATGGAGGAACACTTTGGTTGGACACACCCATTGAAGTTACGATGGAATTGATCTTAGAGATCATGGGGTTTCCAAAGGATAGGCTAGACCCATCAGAATATTTAAAAGGATGGGATAATGACAAGCGACTGGCAGCATTTCCTTGCCTTTCTTTTTCTTATATAAAGAATTCACCATGGAATCCTTACCCAAGCCTTGCAACAAATTTTCAATCTCATCCAAAGCATTTGGGTCTCTTGCTAGCGATAATAAACTCTCAAATAATTTTTGCAAGGTACCATGCTGCTGCGATGGTTTTGGTTGTAGTGTAGAATCAAAAGTGGAAGGAATTTCATAGAAATGTGACTTACTAATATTTCTTCCAATCGCATCCCGCGCTCCAAAAAATGTCTCCTTTTTAGTTGTGATATCAAATAGTGGCTTCTTCTATCCAACTAGTTGAATCTATGGGTAGGACCCATCCTCTCTTGTTCTAGATCCTGCGCAGGTGACAACAACAATGTCAACATCCGTTGTTATAAGCTCTGTTGAGATCATATCTATTGTCCGCCCTTGATTCTGGTTCATTGGGGGATTTTGAGTCAGCGACAGATTGTGGTTCAATGGGGGGGTTCATAGGTTGCTTCACAGCTAGATTCTGGATTGGAACTTTATTCTAGGTCTGCAAATAGTTCTTGTTTTGCTGTTTATTTTGATTCTAGACCTGGTTTGGGATCTACAACTAAGGATAGTTCCTAGCCTTCCATCTTGCGATTAGCTATGGGAAGTTTTCAATAGTATGATCGAACGCCATGCAATATGTACATGAGCATTTCAAGTGTGGGAAATCTCTCTGATAGTGCCAAAATACCTCATAGTTATAACAATGGACTAATCCGCGACCTCTTCCAAAGCCTCCTCCTCTTCCTCAGAATCCTCCATGAAATCCTCCTTGTTGCTGATACTGTGGCTGAGCCATATGTTGCGGCAGGGGATTCAGCTGCTGCTGAACATACTATGCAGCTTGAACATACTGTGGTTGTGGCTGAGGCATCATCATTTGATTGTACTATGACTCCAACACAAATTAAGGTTGTCGTGTGAACTATGGATATGGTTACAATGGTATAAATTGCATCTGTGATGGTGGTGTATACTACAGTCAAGAATTTACCATCTGAGGCTGCATCTGCAGTTACTGTATGACACGATGATCTTCTCCCTTCATAAATTATGAATCATATTTTCTCTCCTGTAGTAGATCATATGCATGATAGTCTTTGTCTTCATGTCCCACCTATTTACAAAAGGAACAATATAGGTTGTCTAGTTTTGACACTATATTTTACATGTAGCTACACTCTTCGTGCCAGTGCCCATAAACTTGACATATGTGACACCATGGTACACTACTGCAACTTAATGGGTTTGACGCTCTTGAAACTACATAATTTCAGAAATTGGGGCAGTTATCTTTGGTTTGTCCATCTGTGTGCCACTGAGTGCACCAAATATCATCGTGTTCTTCCTTTTTCCTTCTTGATGTCTTATAACTGAAGCATTAGATTTTCCAGCTGCGCATGGATTTGATTCATGCCAATTGCATTTTCTCCAACTGGTGAAGCTTCCAACTTCATCACAATATCCAGAGCCTTGCTTAGTGTCATGATATTCTACTGCATTAGTTGTATCCAGATATGAGGTACCATGGCTGTGATAAACCACTCTTTATGCTGAACATTTCTCATATCAAAGCTAACTCATGCCATCAATTTCTTAAAACTTTGGTCAAAGTCCCACAAAGTTTCATTCAAAAACTACTTGATCTCTTTCAACTCAGTGATGTATTGCAGCTCTAATTAAGGCTTCTGGAATTCTTCAATCAGTCCCCTTTGAACCTCATCCAAAGTTTTTGCAGGGATCCCCATAGGAACATGTATAAATTTCATGTATCAATCTAGTGTACAACCCCGCAGAGTAGTCACTAGTTGGCCCTTCTTGATATCGTCATCCGTGGCCTATCTAACAATCCATACTTCCACACAGAGGAACCAATACTAGTCGAGATCATCTATCCCATTCCCATGGAACAAAGGTAACTTAGTGATGTCTCCCGCTATCCTCGGAATTCTTCCTAAAGACATTGATCTACTACTAGAATGTTGTTGACATGTCAAGCAAGCCGATGCAGAATTCATGTTTCTCCTTGAGTTTGAAGTGGTGCACCAAGGCATGGGAACACTGTTTCTAGGGTTTGATATTACTGTTTTCCTAGGCGTAGTCTAGGTATAGTCGTCCTCTTCTTCATTTTAGGGTCACTTTGTCTCGTGTGATTTTCCTTCACATTTTTTAGTTTTGATCGCAGTATGAGCTTCCCCTATCCTCTGCCTCTTCTCTTGTTGAAACCTTGCTCCTCCCCTTATACAACCACTTTCTTCCTCAAATTCCCTCATAGTCTCATCGAAACTTGCACCCATCTACACCTTACCTTCCCATTCGTCTTCACCCTTTAGTTGCGATGTCCATCACCTCTGCACATGATTTCTACTACTCTAAGTGCATCTTCAATATACACTTTTCAAAGACAAGCATTTTAATTGACAATTATAGAGATAATAAGAATCTACCTCTTGACCCGTTGAAAAATTATCGTTCTGCTTCACTATAATACTTGGTAGTGTCGACTATGAAATCCATGATGTATCCTTCTAGGATACTGTCCATCTAGACCTCAATAGCTTGTGACGCTCTGTTGTCAATTTCTTACAGTTCCTGGATCAATTCAGGGGTCGAGGATGTTGGTTCTCCTCCTTGGAAATTTGTCTTCTTGTATGTAAACTACGCCAACTACTCATACAATATAATGGGAAATTCATAGAAGAAATACTCATGAGGACCTTCACGCATGTAATTCACCAACCACTTGTCTGTTTTCAATCCAATGTTATGATTTTTTGCTTCAGCAAATTCTCACAGCTTCTGGTCAAAGCAATCTTGGATTTCTGGTCGTGTCGGATGCCACATCCCCTTCTCTCAATTGTAACAAGGTCTCTACAATGGAACCATTTTTTGGCTCAACCCTCAACCAAAAATATCTAGTTGATAGGGGTCCAACTTTGTCGACAATCGACTCACCGTGATCTCCCTGAAGATCAGCCCAGATAGGTTTAACCCTGTCTAGCAACACCAGAGCGAATGAGGTCTCACCTCATATGTTCAAGGGAGGGTTAACGAAACCAAGTTTCCACAGTATAGAAGAGGGTTAGGGCATCAACGGTTCATTAGATCTAATTCTCTAATATAACCGTTCATCATTTCACATCATTCATTCATAATTGTAACAAATCTACCAGTGTGGAATAGATCTAAAAGATAACAACATTCATAAATAGTAACCGTCGCATCATAGATCCATATTTCAGATTCAAGTAGCATGTATCATCAAGTTTACAGGAACATAAAGACATAAAATAAGAATATAACTATGATTCAGGTCAACATCTATCTTATCATATTACTTTTGTGCAACCACATATCAAAACAGATAATTTATTTCTTCATTTAGAGTGAAAACATACCCCAAAATAATCTATGATCAACTTGATCTCTATCATAGTCATCTATTGATCTATGTATCTTCATTCACAATTATTCTTTCTATATATATTCTTTCACCTTTACATTCATGTTCCACTTCTAACTAACTCCTAACTGATTAAACTGACTAATGACCAATATCCACAAAAAAATGTCAACAAGTACAGAAAGTGACACAAAATAATCAAAAGTAGTCTATCTTCTGCCTATCTCTCTATCTTCATCTTGCGTGGTGTCTTCTAAGCTTGCGCATAATCCACGATGCTGTGTAACTTACCCCAACCCCTTTCCAATAGTGAGACAACATATATATCCTCAAATCATGGTCAACAATAGGCACTGCAACAACTTGTCCTGTAGAAGTTTATGAAATATTCACATCATTTTGAGTAAATGATACTCTCTTGGTTGTACATGTGTGTGCCATTTGATAGATAGAGAGTAGGTTCGTTGCAATATCAGGCACATACAACACATTGTTGAAGTACCCATTGTCAAGGTCAATCTTATCAATCCCTTTGGCTGGGATCTTAGAGTCATCACCCATGAGAATGGATGAACCACTGTAAGGATGTAGGGCAAAGAAGGAGTCTTGTATGGAATCCATGTGCCCTTAGGCACCTGAATCTATGATGATGGAAGAAGATCCTAAATATCCAGTAACCAGTGCATGGAATCTATCCTTGTTCTTTGATCTTGAACCTCCCTCTTTCTTCCTTGCGCCTTCTGGCAAGGGGATGTTTTTCTTCTCAAGGATTTCACCATCATGTCAATGGTTTTCTTCATGCATACACTCTATGGATTCCAACATTTGTTACAATAAGTGCATTTTTTATTCTCTTGCTTCTTCTTCTCTTTGTCCTTGCTAGGATTCAAACCCCAATCTAAAGATTTGGGCTTCTCTTGCTTCTTATTCTCTTGTTGCCTTAAATCCTTAGATTTATTCTTGCCTTTGGCTTGATTCAAAACACCTGTAGCAAGGGATTGATCCTTGGTGGATTTGATGGAACCCATTTGCATCAATTTTTCTTGATCTTGAGTCAAAGACTCCATGAAGTCTGTGAGGGTAGGAATTTTTCAATTTTGAACTATCAGCTTACCTGAGTGGAATGTGGAGACAAACACTAAATACTTAGGGCCTAGATTTAAAAGAATGGAAATGATCAGTTGCTCATCTTTCTTCTCAATGCCACACTATTTCAACTGAAGTACCAAGGATTTGAACTTTGTGAAGAAATTGTGGATCATCTCAAAGTGAGTTGGGCTCAATGTGATCAACTCATTTTCGAGTTGGCGTCCTCTCATCTCATCAGTATCCCCAAATAGTGACTTGATCTTGAGTAAAATTTCATTGGGTGTAGTAATATTATCTACATGGAAGGGAATCTCCCTTGAAATACTGATACAAAGTATCATGAATGCCTCATCCAACACTAGTATAAAATGAGAAATTAATGACTAAAAAATGACTAAAATCATGCTATAAATGACTATTTTTGATTCGATGACTAATAGTAGCAAATTTCCACTATCTTATAGCTAGTCATATTTCACTAGTCATTAATAAATTGACTTAGTATTCATTGATTTAGTCATTGATGGACAATGATTTAGTCATTAACAGACAATGCATTAGTCATTGATAGTCAATGATTTAGTCGTTTATTTAGTCACTGATTTAGTCACTGATTGCAACCATTAATGACCAAATATACAACTAAATAAACTACTAGATGTTAACATATTAATGACTAAGATACATACGACTAAGATATGGGAAATTCGCTACTAATAGTCGTATATATGCGAATTTAGTCGTTTTGGTAGTCACAAATTTATGATAGGGCACAAAGGAATCGAACCACCAACCTCCTACCTATAATTAGGCAGGCGCTCTACCATTGAGATAGCACCCTTTAAAAAGTTGTTATTTCTTGACAATGATGATATTCAAACAAATTTATGATAGATATCAATCTACAAACTACATAATTATTACTATTACAAAACTAAACTGGCATTCTTTCCATGGAAATATTCCCCAACGGTATTTACACATGAATTTAATTTTATATATTTTCCACTCATTGCATTAGTTTTGGCATCGATATGTTGTTTAGATATAAACGTTGATGACTTCCCACCCTTATTGACCAACAACTTGCCATGATCAGAACTCAACCCTGATGCCGCGGCTTCCACCACCAAGGTAGGGAGATTTATTGTTGGAGACACCGAAAGTGAATGAGATGAACTTGTTTTAGGATTAGAGGAGCCCTGAACAGCTGGGATCCTCATACTAAATGATTTTTCCTGTGCAGCATGGGAGCCCTTGCAACAACCATTAATGTCTCAATATTCAGTAAGATATGTAATATTCCACCACAAACTCCTAGATCATATGGAAGCTTATGTTCACTAAACTTAATGTGTAATGTTACTCTACACCAATCCAGGGGGATTCTATAAAACTAAACAAATATTCCATGACAAGAAACATATTTCATACCAAGATGCACTAGCTGGCAATACAACTGATCTTCCAGTAGCTCCACTGGCAAGGGAAGTCTCAGCATTACCTCCTGTGTTCTAGTTTCACATGGAAATATGAACATGTATATATTATTAGGAAATGAAAATGAAGCCATGTATAAAGAATCTATAAGACAATCACTAAAGTAAAACATAAGCTGTCTAAAGAAAATACACATTAGCTTCTATACTAATGATTATTTAAGACTGAATCATAAGCTATTAAATAATCTAATATGGAAGCATAGAAAAATCTGTCTACACAGATATCAATAACAAATGTTAAAGATAATTGGACAGAAGTACAATATACTAAAATCCTAAAGTCACTTACAGGAGCTAGTGATTTGCTCAATTTACTTGAAGAAGCTGATCCAAGAAAGGAAACCTTTGCCATTGGTGGAGGTAAACAAAGTCCCCAGTGTTGATGTGAAGGATTTGTAACATCATAGAACTTCTGTGTTTTACTGCTAGAAAAATAGGACATAGAAAATAAAAAATCATAAAATCTAAATGTGAAATATTTTTTAAAACAACTTATCCCAATAAAGAAAACTTTCTAAATTAATTAAATGCTAGAACAGAATTATAGGGGATTAAAGCAGCAAACTCGTTCATATCACCCATTTACTTTTGGTAGACGACACATTCATGTTCAGTCAATAGTTCTGTTAGGGAGATGGAAAAGCTTAAGGGGCTTCTGGACCTCTATTGCAAGACTACAAGAATGGTAATAAATATGAATAAGTCTTCAGAAATGTAAAGTGGATTGGCAGAGTAATTTAAAGACCAGACCAAAATCATATTTCTCATTAATTATTTCAAGAAGTCAAATACCTAGGTTTCATCTTGAAACCATATGATTGACATTTATTTTTTGGCTGTAACTGTAATGTCCCCGGTATCGACCCCGTTTGCATGATGTATATAATGTAATTAATCATGGTGAGGACCTCAAGGCAAAATCCCCACCATCGATTTGGCTGTGTATGTTTCGGCAATGAGGATAATTGCCGATGGTATGTCGTGCTACCCAACACATTTTAATGTGGCATCATGTAAAACCGCACATCAAATAAAACTAAAACCACAACCAGCTACGGCAGTGCAACGTTGAATGAAAAGGGCATGGATTCCAAAGGATAAGGGGTGGGGATGTCAAACCTTGGTTATGGGAAAAACCCATGTTTTATTGCCTTGTTATTTGTCACCCTTTTTGTCTCATCCAACCTTGTCAACCTATTTAATGCTTCAGCTTGTGGTTGGGGGATTTATTGCTGAAGTGGTGGTGGTTGTGGCAGGCTGTCAGCCTTACCCATTTGCCCACTCCACCCATGTCTGTCCATTCTTCTCCCTCACGCACCCTTCCCTGGACAGTTCACTCTCACCACGATTTTGGGTCTGTTGGTTAGTTCTTCCTCACGCGCAGGCTGGGATTGTGCGTCTTGTTCCTCCTCGCTCACTGGTCGCAGCTCTTCTTTGGTTGGTGTGCGCAGCAAGAAGGTAGAACGGCCTCAAGGGCCCGAATTCTCTTGGTATGTCCCCAGACCGTGGTTTTTAATCCATGATTTCTGCTTGCTGTTGATTTTCACCCACGATTTGGGGTTGCTGTCATTTCTTTCATGACTGTTGGATGCTGCTGAGTCGTTTTCATGTTGTGAGCCGTGCTCTCTGCCTGTGTTTTGGGGCTGTGTCTTCCCCATGTGTTTTGCTGGTTGTGGGTTCCAATTTCGTTTTGGACCACTGAAGATTGCCAATCAGTTGGATGTGTTTTCCTCTGTCCACGCTGAGAGCTGGCCTCTCCTCTGTTCATGGACTGTGTGATGCTTCCCAACCATTCTATTGAGGAATTGTGTGTGCTGTTGGCTGATTTTCCCTGTTTGGGACTGTGGACTGTTGTTATCCTTCATTGTGTGTTGTGGCTGCTGATATACCCTGGTTTGGGTGCTGTTGTTGAGTTGTTTTGGCCACGTTAGGGCCCAAAACCTACTCTGAGTTGCCTTATAGGCTGGAGCGGTGTCTCACCTTTTGTTTGGGGACTGTCACTTGTTGTTATGACTTCTTCACAGAGCTGTGAAGGGTTGATATGGCTGCTGGTATGCAGTGGTTGTCCATTGGACTGTCCTAGCTTGGCTGGTTTGTTGACAGCCTGTGAAACCCAGCTGTGATTGGTTTGTCGTTTATGTCCCCTTGGCTATGTATAAGCCTGCAATTAACCCTTATTCCGGAGGAATCATGCCCAGCTCGGGGGTGGCAGCGTTGCTGAGAGATTGATGAGCAAGCTGGCCTATGGTTGGGTGGAACGTTGCAACGACGTAGCTGGTTGCGGGTGAATTCTTCATTGAAAGATAAGTGTTGCTGTTTACTGCATCTCTATGATTTATATTTATGTTCAATGCTGGAATGTCTATATTGCTTCCGCTGATTGTTTGAAGGACTGTGCATCCTTGTATAAAGAATTATGCCTATTGTTTAGGCTTTAATTTCGGCATTGATCTACTCTGTTTTATGTTCATGGGCTGTTTTCCCAGTCGTGTATGATATGTCCGTCGCGTCCTCCTCGCCGGTTGAGGGACGGGGACGTGACAGTATGGTATCAGAGCGCCATGGTTTCAACAATGGGCCTCTATGGACCAAGAAGAACCCACTGACAGAGGTGCGTCTTCTTCTACCCAGCTGAACCAGTGGGAGACTGTAAAAATGTGAAATTTTGTTTAAGTGTTGAGCGGTCGGACCACAGGAAGAAGTGGAATCCTGCCGTTGCGGATGAGATGGAGAAGTTCCTATCCACCGTTGCGGAAGGTTTCGAGAAGTTTTTCGTCCGACGGTTGCGGAAGGATTCATGGAGTTAACCTCCGTCGTTGCGGGTGGAGCAACGATCTTCCCCTCCGACCATTGCGGATGGCGGAACGATCCTGCATCCGATTGGAAGAACCGTCCGATCGCCGACACGTTAAGAGAGAAAAGCCACAAAAATTTGCCTAAGTGTCGGAACGATCGGAAGGAAAATTGGTTCGACGCCCGACGTGAAAGTCATCCGATCGCCGACTTGAGCTACATTCGGCGGGAAGAAGAAAGAAAAGCAAAAATTTCAAGAATTTTGACTAAGTATTGGAACAGTCGGAAGGTTTCACGAAGTTCCTATCCGCCGTTGCGGAAGGGTTGATGAAGTCTACCCTCCGACCATTGCGGGCAGCAAAGCAATCATGCATCCGACGCGGAAATTTTTCTAAGTGTCAACGGCCAAATCGGAAGGTCTCATGAAGTCCCTGTCCGCCGTTGCGGAAGAGGGGATGAAGTTAACGTCCGACGTTGCGGGCGAATGGTTGAAGTCTCCCATCCGATTGTTGCGGACGAGTTCACGGAGTTAACCTCCGTTGTTGTGGGCGAGACAATGATCTCTCCACCCGCCGTTGCGGATGGCGGAACGATCCCTCATCCGATTCAAGATCCGCTCAATCGCCGACGCCACAGAAAAATTCAAAATTTGGCTAAGTGAGCAGGCGGCCAACTAGAAGAGAAAAAGGTTCGTGCTCCGCCGTTGCGGGTGAAGAAGCAATGAGGCTTCCGATGCCCGATTTGAGATTCAGCCGACGCTCGAGGTGGGAAGTTCGTCCAAGGAAGAGTGGACGTCGGAAGGGTTGGAACTTCCATGGAGCCGCCATTGTGGAAGGATAAAGCTTCCGGGGAGCCGCCGTTGCGGGCGGGATAAGCCTTCCGAGAGCCGATTCAGCGGCCGAGAGGATGGTTCCGGGAGCCGATACGTCGGATGGGAAGATGAAGTGAGGAGTCGACGTTGCGGACGGGTTGGAATTTCTGAAGAGCCGACGTTGCGGCTGGAAGATCGAAGTGGGAGCCGATTTCAACTGTTCTCAAAAGGGATTTTTTTTTTTTTCAGCTGTTTTTCAGGAGAATTTCAGGGCTGAAAATGAGATTTTCAAGGTGGCTGAAGTTGGCACCCAGTCCAAAGTATAGCTGTGTGTAAAATGCAAAGGTTTGCTGGAAGTCTTCATTCTTAGAAGGGGTGTGGTTTTCACATCCGAGATCGGAATGACGCGTGTGAACAGGCGTTGGAAAGCTTATCCAGTGGGGAATAGGGATAAGTGACCAGAATCTGAGAATGAAGCAGAAAAGTGCTAATGATGGCCGCCGCTATCAAGTGGACAAATCTAGATAGTTGTATGCCCAGGGGCAGCAAGGACTATGAAGTCAATCAGCTGCTGTATGGAAAAGGAATTCCATGAGAAGATGAGGGGTTTGAAAGGGAAGTTTTCATTAAAACCTATATTGCTGATTATAACTTCATTTCCTAAGTTTATGCTTGAACTGCATGGAGATATGCATTGCATGCATAGGATATTGCATGATCGATAAGAATATTGGAAATTGTATATGTATAATGAACCACTGATGATAATCATTGTTTTGATGTTGGCATTAGTGGACAAACCAACGATGACATGGACCCGGATGAATATGTTGCTGATGCTGATGAATGAGACCAGCAACCCTCTGGAGAAGGGATAAGGCAACAAGTCCATGACAAAAGTTGGTGAGCAAATTCTGCAAACTCCTGCAAGGGACCAATCAAATTGGTCATGGCAAGGGTGTAAGTATGACCCATGCAGGTAAGAGTTTGCTTATGGAAAATTCCATGAATCGGTCCAGGAAAGAGACCTCATACCATGTGAATACTAGAATGTCGAAAGGTGTCATGCCTATACATGTTAATGATATTGATTATAGTAATGCATCCTATATGAAGTAGTCACGGTTAGGCCATGGTATGGTTGAATGCATAGTATTCCTGAATCATTGCAAGATAGCATGAATGGATATGCATTAGAAAGATTTTATGAATCTTATTGTTATGCATTGGATGTATGCATATGAAGGGTGTGAATGACTGATTGCATAAGTAAAGGTGCAAATGTTGTGATGCATTGCATGAATGCATTGAGATGAATGCATGTGAAATTATGAATAACTAACAGCTTAAATGATGAATTAATGATAATTCTGGAACCATTTCAGAGGTTGCTATGAATGCAGGATAGTCATGATCAATTGGCTGCCAAAAATACTCTA